>JSYV01000220.1:0-16167 GCA_000787455.1 Evansstolkia leycettana | reverse complement strand
TCCAGCCATTCTCACTGACACTGATTCGGTAATCCTTTGGGACAACCTTATACCATTGAGATTGATGGTTCTTTGCAGCAAGAATAATCTGTGGAGGTAAGGCCCATCCAGTTGCATTTACTGCTACAATTGCAGTAACCCATTCACGATTCCCAGGTTGTATAATCTTTGCATGACTCTCTCTTGTTTCTGATCCGCAGACAACTTTGGCAGTTGATATCACACCCATTTGGAAGCCAGTTTCATCCATGTTGTAGATATCTTGCTCCACGATCCCATACTTTTGAATAGTATCATGAAACCGTTTAAACCACCCCTTGATAAGCTCTGGATCTTCACATTTGGCTCGTTGATAATCGTACTTTCGGCTGTATTTAGAGCAAAGTTCTTTATGGCGCTTGATAAACCGGTTCACCCATTTCTCCCCGATGGAAGCTTCTGAAGATAACCGCGCAGAAAGCAATAACTGTGCCAGATAGCGTACTGTTGATATTCGTGGAGGTAAGCCACGTCGGTCCATATCAAGAATCCATGCTGAAAGCGTAGTTTCTTCAGTATCTGTCAATTTGCGACAATTTGCTGTTGAATCTTTGCGAGAAGTAGTCCCATTGACACGTGTCATGAAGGTCCCCGGAGGCACGTCAAAAGCTTTGGCAGCTGCGGTTTTGGATGAAAAAAGGCCTTTCTTATAGGCATCAAGTGCCAATTGCATACGTCCTTCTTTTGATATATCAGCCATGGCGTGGTGCGTTGATAAAGTGCGATAAATTTGATGATAGGGAGTGGCCGCGGTGGTGGCCGCGCAGCTCGGTGTCCGATTACGTTATCTGCAGTCATTCCTTGGTTGATGGTACACAACATCGTTCCAGCAAGATTCATACTGTCAATTACAATCAACAACACCCCCCAGATAGGTAGGATCTGAACAATTCTGAACATATATGCTGTATCATGAGACAAATAATCCATGAACATGTAAAATATTCCAAAGTAGACTAATTATGTCGCAATGCATTCAGTTGCCCAGGGTTGGCCCTATCTCAGGCCTTCACCGCTTTCGACCAGCAGAAAAGTTGCTCGACTTCTCTAGTCAAGCTCCAAGATCTACAACTGGCCTCCAACAGTCCTTCCAATGTCAAGTACCTCAATGGAAGAATCCGAGATTGTTGAGTCTCCGCGAAAGCGGCTGAAGACGGATAAAACATCTCCGACCGATGATGTTGTCTTCTCTTCCGCTGATAATGCAGCGATAGAAACTACGGCGCAGGTATCGGCCAGCGATGCGCAAGCTCTCAAGGAAGTTGAGGTCGGGATCACAGAATTTGTGAGCGCGGAGAACGAGGGATTCTCGGGTATACTCAAGAAGAGGTGAGTCCGGACAACCTCTTTCAAATACAAAGGAGGCAATTGCCAACAATTATCCTGGCGTAGATATACGGACTTTTTGGTCAACGAGATTTTACCTTCCGGAGAAGTTCTGCACCTACGAAGCGTCGCTGTTCCAGCTGTCTCGGGTCAAGAAAAGAAAAATGATGCAACAGCGTCTACCGACCAAACAATCGTGTCAGACACTGCTGGCCAAGCCTCCGAGATAACGAAGGTAGATGACAAACCTGCGAACGAGGCCGAAGCGCATGCCGAGACGCAAGAACAATCCGCGAGCAATGGGGTTCAAATCTCAGATGAAGACAATGCGCTGCTGGAGTCATTCTTTGGTACCGAGAAAGTGCAAGAAATCCTCGTACTGCACAATCGCGCCTTGTTAACGCCAAAGGCCAGACCTAGCGAGCTGGGAAAAGTTACAATCGCTGGCATCACCGATAAAGATTTACGGACAAAGATCCACCAAACGATCAGGCGCGTCTTCAACTCACAGCTCGAGTCCTCTGCCGACAGCGAAGGCGTTATGGTGATCACGGCTGCTGCAAATCGGAACAAGCGTAGCGCACAAGGCGGACGGGGTGGCAGCAATCGCGAGAGAAACGGCAGACTAGACTGGGACGAGCTGGGGGGACCGTATTTGCATTTCACCTTCTACAAGGAGAACAAGGACACAATGGAGGTCATCTCGTTCATTGCGCGCCAAATGAAGATGAACGCCAAGAGCTTCCAGTTCGCTGGCACCAAGGATAGACGCGGAGTGACTGTGCAGAGAGCTTGCGCTTACCGGCTGCATGCTGATCGACTGGCGCGACTTAACTCGACTCTTCGGAACGCTACTCTTGGGGACTTTGAGTATTCGAAGCAAAAGATCGAGCTGGGCGATTTGAACGGCAACGAATTCGTCATCACACTCCGCGAATGCGAGTTTCCCGGCGTCGATTTGAAGACCAATCCCCAAGAGGCCGTTGCAAAGGCTACTGAGATCGTTGGATCGTCGTTGCGCAACCTGCGCGAACGGGGGTACTTCAACTACTATGGCTTACAGCGCTTCGGTACCTTCTCCACGCGGACCGACACCGTCGGCGTCAAAATGCTGCAGGGCGACTTCAAAGGCGCGTGTGACGCCATCTTGCATTTCAGCCCTCACGTTCTTGCCGCCGCCCAACAAAGCAGCGACGACGGCGACGACTCGAACGCCCTAATCAGCTCGGACGACAAAGCCCGTGCAGAGGCCATCAACATCTTCAACACCAGAGGCCGAATCAACGAAGCGCTCGACAAACTACCCCGCAAATTCTCCGCCGAAGCCAATCTCATTCGCCATCTCGGCCGCGTGAAGAACGACTACATCGGCGCCTTGCAGACCATCCCTCGCAACTTGCGCTTGATGTACGTCCACGCCTATCAGTCGCTGGTTTGGAACTACGCGGCCGGAGAGCGCTGGCGTCTGTACGGCGACAAAGTGGTTGAGGGCGACTTGGTGATTATCAACGAGCATCGGGACAAAGACGCAGAAGACGAGAACACTGCGAACGCAAATGTCGATGCCGACGGAGAAGTTATCGTTGTCCCCGCGGCGGAAGATAGCGCCTACGCAGCGGACGACATGTTCACGCGCGCTAGAGCATTAACCGCAGAAGAAGCCGCTAGCGGAAAATACTCGATCTTCGATGTGGTGCTGCCTCTTCCGGGCTTTGACGTGTTGTATCCCGCTAACGCGATGACTGATTTCTACAAACGCTTCATGGCAAGCGAGCGCGGCGGCGGTCTGGATCCGTTCGATATGCGCAGGAAATGGAAGGATATCAGCTTGAGTGGGAGCTATCGCAAGCTGCTTAGCCGGATGGGGCCGGATTACTCGTTTGAAGTGAAGCTTTATTCAGATGAGGATCAGCAATTTGTCCAGACTGATCTTGACAGGCTGAATCAAAAGGTGCCTGAAAGATCTGGCTCGGAGACAGGTGATAAGCTCGCTGTGATTCTGAAATTCCAGCTTGGGTCGAGTCAATATGCTACAATGGCGCTGAGAGAGCTGATGAAGGGAAGAGTCAAGGCTTATACGCCGGACTTTGGAGGACGATGATCTTTGAGGTAGATGAGTTCTGCTCTGCGGCAGTCTTGCCTAAAAAGTGTTGTATATATATAGCAGATTATGCGACATAAAAGTCATTCGATGAGAAGTCTAAAGAATACAAATTTACCGCTTAAGACAATTCAATGTTGAGTCGATAATTATGGTCCAAATCTACTGCCGGACATAGCTATTGAGTTGCTGATCATCGAGAGGAAGAGGAAAGGCTTGGATATGTACTACCTCACTGTTGTAGGTCGACCCGTGAATGCGGAGCAACGAGGACCGTTACTACGATATACTTTATAAGATCTGCAAATAGAACGGGGCCAATGTCTGTCCAATTTCAATCTCAGTTACTTCATCGTTCAGCTGCATAACAAATCATATCTTAAACACAGTCGTGTCTAACATAAACCATGCTGTTCGTTGTTACGGAACCAACTCAGTAGATATGCTCTGCCAAAAAAAAATAAAAAATAGAAAAAATAAAGCGACTCAGTGACGAGAAGCTTCATTGGTAGTCTCTAAGTGGCGATCATCATCGCGAAATGACGACACTGAAGATACATCATCCATATCATGGCCACCGACTCGCCTGTCGTCCATCTCTGAAACCTCCGATACGGCATCAGCGGGCGGGTCGTCGAAGGGCGACCGCGGCCGTGGTTCTCGAGACTGACTATGGCTCAATGCGGCAAGGTTGCTCTCCGTCAGCGTGGTAACGCTACCAGCGATTTCATGACTAGGGCGTGCGGCTGCTGCTGCTGCTTCTGTTGCGACTACGTGATCGGTTCCGGGTGCCAAAAGACCAAGGGCATGTTGAGGCGAACTTGCCCGTATCGACTCCAGGGTCGGACTTTGCATTGCAGCGACTTGATAACTCGGCGACACGGGGCGTCGTGGGATAGGTCCCGAGAAGGGCATTGCGTGGGAAGAAGCCGCAGGAGCGTTCCATCGTGGTGCGGTTCGTTGTAGCAAAGCCGTGCCTGACGTTTGGGTCATTGCAGCATCCCAATCAGAAACAGGTGGTAAGGCTCGTTGTTCGTGTTGTCGCCTTCTTCTCAACAAGAAGAATAGTACTCCTGCAAGGATGGCGGCACCTACAACCGCAACTGGCACCGCAATTGCGACAGTTTTTGTTGTGTTGGAGCTGCTATGTCCAGGGAAGGGATCTGCAGAAGTAGCTGTTACTGCTGCTGCAGCGCCGGCAGTGGTACTTAAGACAAGTGGAGTGGGATCCGGCAACACGGTGGTGTCTGTCAGTGGTGTTGATGTCTCGAAGCCTCGGAATTGAGAGGAAGTTTCCAAGCTAACTATTCCTGCCGGTGAAGGAGAAGGTGTATATTCGCTAATCATAGTTCGTTCTCCCGGATCTCCTTGAGACTGTGGCCATGACAATGACACCGCGCCTCCTGCACTTCCTCCGTCAATGCTGCTGGGTTCCTCGGTAGGGACAGGACTTGCATCGATCGTGTTTGATTGTATCACCGTGGATCCAGCGCTCCAGGTGCCGGAAGACTCGTCAACGCCGCCCGTTGGATCGTGGTGCGGATGTCCATTCGTCGCCATGTGCAATTTCTTCTGCCCAAGATGGGGTTGTGAATAGCGTTATATTTTTCCAAATTCGAGCCGTTTGAGGTGATCTCGTCTGATGCACACTGTAGTATGGAACGAGGCTTGCGAAGGATATATTGGGCTGTGAGGCTGAAGGAAGTATTATTAAGTGGGGTAAACGAAGAACAAGACAACAGTACCAAGGCCTACAAAACGAAGCTCAATCGAGAAACGAGGTTGGCAAATTGTCGCCAGTTGTATCGTCAGATCAAGGACTCCTGCGAAAACTTAGGGTAAGTTCACGCTCTGATGGTGACTTCCAAGAGGATAATTCCCCAGGAACAGAAGAAAAGAACACATCTCGAGTCAAATAAAGAGAAAAGAAAGAAAGGAAATGCGGTTGCCAACGAAAATAAAGAAAGGCGTCAGGACAAAGCCAAGGGTCGAAGGCGCAGCAGCAGTTGTCAACATGAAGCTGAACTACAGAGACGCAGCAGCAGCCAATCAGCCCAGGAGCGAAACACACTTTTTGGCGCCAGAACACGAAGCGCCGCCTGTTGTTAGTTCGTATTCCTCATGCAGCCCTGAATAATCCTCGTTTACTGATGCTATATATTGATCAATAACCATCGGTGATCGCCATCCATTTGTGCGATGGCATGTGGAGAGAAAACAAATGCACAGAAGGGTATGGTCAAGCATTTGATACACGTCACGACTGCTCGGCAGCCGTAACTTGAAACGAGCTATGTGGGAGCGATCGACTCGCAAATGCTGGGTACTGATTGAGCCTTGTCAGTTATATTTGCGGCGTAGCGAACTACTTGATCTCTACTGCGGAGAGATTGGGGCTACGCGCTTGACCAGAGGAGTGCGTAACCTTCTCGACCACAGCCTCACTGCTCCTTTGGGGCCGAAAAGAAACAAAGACAAGGAAAATCTTGAAGGTTAGTGTAAATGAGACGAATATCCATGGGATATGCAAATCATATGACCTGTTTGCCTGTCTGATTTTCCTCGATACATCATCTTTGAGGAAATGATATGATTGATACTGATGAACAAAAGAAGTTGATCAGATACAGAGTTACGGAGTACAAACTGTTATATATACTTTCACGTGACGCGCCACTGCCCAAGCCAGAGATTGCCGAATGGAGATAACGCGGGGCAGCAGCGAAGCTTCTCAGGCAGACTTCGACACGGACTACATTTCATGTACGAGAAATGACCTGATACCCCTACATTTTTAACGAATTCCTTTGTCCTTCTTCGCTTCAAGGACCCGGTGTCATCATGAGCGGTCTCAAGGGGGTTTTGAAGGAGGGCTGGCATCCGAAAGGCCGCGACGGCGGTAGGGAAAGCTGGCGCGGAGACTTCAAGGGAATCAATCAAGTGGTACGTCCCGAATCCAGATTCTAAGAACAACATGATCGCTGATATTGCTCTTGGTTTCAGGCTGGATGGGTAGGTAAAGGGAAGAAAGAGGACTCCGGACGCGCTGAACACGTCTCTCGACCTCTGTCCTCCCTCAAGGACCCGGCGTCCTTTGAGCCACCACCGAAACATATCAATTATCACCGTCCCGCTGCAGTTCCCAACCAAGTCACACCAGATCGCAGAGGTCTTGGCGCTCCGCTGGCTCCGGAGCAAATTCATCGGCAGGATGCCCAGATTCAACCGGCGGAAGCACAAGCAGAGGATAAGGCGAACAAGCCCACACCACCTCCATTGCCATATCGTATTGATCGGACGGGTTTGAGTACAGACAATCTACCACCACCGCCGGTCAGACGATTGAACTCTCCAGCGTCTACTGCTTTTGTAAACTCGAGGCCGAAGCCAAGCGTTCCTCCACGAGTTCCACCGAGAACCAACTCCGGCGCCTCTCATTCTCCATCTCCCCCACCCGCATATTCTGCGGTACCGGCATCGCCATCACCGTCAGAAGGACATCTCAACCAGAATGCGACGTCTCGCCTTTCACAGGCAGGTGTCTCCGTTCCCGCGCTGGGCATAGGAAACGCAAACGGAAACTCCTGGAAAAGAGATAACAATTCTAACGTGTCTACTCCCGATACTCGCTTGGCTGGCCAGGCTCCCGTGGATGAACTTCAGTCCCGATTTGCGCAGATGTGGACGAACACTTCCACTCCGTCTTCAGAACGAACCCCACCGGCCGAGGGGACCACCTGGGCCGAAAAGCAGGCGGCTTTGAAGACGGCCCAGAACTTCCACAAAGATCCCTCATCGGTCTCAGTGTCGGATGCGCGGACCGCGGCTTCGACAGCCAGCAATTTCCGCGAGCGACATCATGATCAGATTCAGGCTGGCATGCGGAAACTAAGCGGCATCAACGAGAAATACGGTATTACGAAAAAGATCAATAGCTTCATTGAGGAGCAAAAGGCGCCTGCCGATTCGTCTCCGGTAAACCAAGCAGCATCAGCGCCGCCGCCGCCTCCTCCCCATCCGAACCGGTCAAATTCGAGCATCGACATGGAAGCATTGAATCGCAGAAAGCCTCCACCTCCCCCGCCGCCTCCAAAGAAGCCGGGCATGCGGGCGCCGCCGGTCAGCAACTCGTCTCCCGCTCCGCCGCCACTCCCACTGGGAACTAAACCCCGCTAAGTGTTCGGTCATTGTACTCCGGACTGCACTTGGTATCTCTCCTACCGTGATCTGTTATCGGGAGCCGTTTGATATGGCGTACCGGGTTTAGCGGCCGCTTCTTGTATGTAAACATTACTGTTGTGCTTGGGAGCACTGGTTTTGCTCTTTGTATTTTTTTGGCAATAGCAGCAGTCTTGAGGCTAGAGTTGCTGCCCAGGT
Organism: Evansstolkia leycettana; assembly: GCA_000787455.1. Taxonomy (NCBI): domain Eukaryota; kingdom Fungi; phylum Ascomycota; class Eurotiomycetes; order Eurotiales; family Aspergillaceae; genus Evansstolkia; species Evansstolkia leycettana. Next base: position 8,324 of record JSYV01000220.1, on the reverse strand, counting down.
GTGTAGCTGGGATAAACTATCCCAAGGATCAATGTGGCTGCATGACTAGTATAAATCTGATTCAGTCAACATGTCCTCTTTAGACAGTAAGTCTCAAAATCAGCGTCGCATTATTCCGGACTGGACAGATGTACGGAGTACCTCGGTCCCAAAGCAGGGTCAACCGCTGAGTAATCAAATGACTAAGCGAATGTTCGAAAATGGTTCTAAGAAGAAACCTAAAGGGGAAATTGTCAAGCCATCATCATCAAGCACAATAAATAATGAGTATCAATGGTAATTCAGGGATGGCTGTCCACCAAAGGCATATTTTGATCATGTCATAGCGTAACATTGTACCACCAGACAGGGCAGTGTTCCCTTGAGAGATGACTTCATATCCCATATTCCTACCGCTCAATAAATGCTGAACGTCCCATCACCGACAAGGAAGCCCGTCGCGTGAGGATGACGCAGTAGTGGCGTCTGCATCCTGACGATATGTACACTCAAAGAATCCCATCGAGGGTATCACAAAGAGCTTTGCAAGATGTTCGATATCCTAAATTTTTGTTGGGAAGTCAAAAGACAAAATAGCACATGCATATTCATGTCAATCTTGCCCTTTCCTGCTGGTTCACGAGCATCTCGAGCTGCCCTTGCAAGAGTTCCCCAATTTTCAGCCGAGGCACCAAGGCCGCGAATTCCCAACAAATCGCACCTCGTCTCCACTCATGAGGGTGCCGTGATCGATTGCATTGTTGAATATTTTGTCCCCTGACTGAGATTTTTTCATGAAGCACTGCGTAGTAGCATGTAGTACATAATAGTGCAATAGATACAAGAGGAGAAGCTAGGGTCATTCTCCTGTCTCCTTTTACAGTACCTATATCGTGCTGTTTCCTCGATTGACGTCGGAAACCGTAAGCGTAGGCATTGACCTCCATTGCTCCGAAGGTTCCTTTTTCTCTATCTTCTCCCGGTACTCCCCTCCAACACGCCCTTTTTTTCAGGGTATTGCTCTCTTCTACGATAGTTTCGCGTCCATAGCTCTGTTGAAATATCTCCGACTTGTCCGTTCAGTCCAGTCATTCCTCCTAGACATCCGCCAATCCAGTCATTCCTCCTAGACATCCGCCAATCCGCAATCCTGACTGATCCTCAACACCGTCATGTATGACTTCAAAGTGTCCGCGGACGGTGGCGCTGCCACCATCCATATCAGTCTCCCACCCAGATCGCTGTTCAAATTCCCTCCGAGCGAACTTCCTCGGCCTCTACCCGCTCCGCAGATCGAAGAACCCACCTGGGCGCAGCCCTTCAACATCCCTCCTACACTGTACAACCAGCTCCTCGATGTGCGCGTCCCGATCACCATAGCCGGAGTCTACGCGACAACGGTCGTCCTTATCAACCGTCTGAACAAGAGTCGAGGCTACAAGCCCTACGCCTTCAGCCAAACCCGGCTGTTCAAGCTGTTCGTCATCCTACACAATGTCTTCCTCGCTGTCTACTCCGCGTGGACCTGCGCCGGCATGGTCCAGGCGTTCCGCAATTCCTGGCCGCACCGCGACGATCCGCATGGGCTCGTAGCTGTCACCGATGCGCTCTGCAAGATCAATGGCCCTCGCGGGTATGGAAATGCCGCCATTTACAACTCGACAACCGATCAGTGGACGATCCCGAATCCTGCCTTCAAGCTTGGGGATGGGAATGTGCCTGATCCTACCGACGTCGGCCGCTTGTGGAACCAGGGCCTGGCGTTCTTGGGCTGGATCTTCTACCTCTCCAAGTTCTATGAGGTTTTGGATACTGCTATCATTCTCGCCAAGGGCAAGAAGAGCTCAACTCTGCAGACGTACCATCATGCAGGCGCGATGATGTGCATGTGGGCTGGTATTCGCTATATTGCTCCTCCGATCTGGATTTTCACGCTGGTTAACTCGGGAATCCATGCTATGATGGTAGGTGTTGATGCCGGCGTGTCTTTCCTGTCAAATCGACGTTGTACTGATTTTTGGGTCCATATAGTATACCTACTACACTCTGACTGCTTTGAATATCCGCGTGCCCACACGTATCAAGCGCACATTGACCACCATGCAGATCACCCAATTTGTCGTCGGAACTGCAATGGCCGCCTCCTACTTGTTCGTGAGCTACACTCTTCCCTTTCCGCAGCCTTTGAGCCAGGTAGTCCACCAGGTAACTTCTGCGGTCCCGGCTGCTGCGTCTGCTGTGTCGTCCGGCGCCGCTGTCTCTACTGCCTCCGCCGCGGAAGGCCTGATTCCTTGGTTCAAGAAGCTAGCTCTTCGTGCTGCCGGTGCCGAGGGAATCGCCGAGAATGTGGGCAACGCTCAAGCAGACACCCTTGCAAGCAGTGTTACCCACGCAGCCAAGCGGGCGATGTCTCAGCATTCCGAGCAGCCTTCCACGGCTTACGTCATGGTCACTTGCATGGACACCACCGGCCAGGCCTTTGCGATTTGGCTTAATGTCATGTATCTCTTGCCTTTGACCTACCTCTTCGTCAGGTTCTTTGTTCGCTCGTACCTGCACCGCAAGGATCCTGGTGTCAAGCATCCAACACACATGCATGCGGCCGAGAAAGCCGGATTGGATGCCCTGAAGGGCGTGAGCCGCGAGATCCACAAGGCTGTTATCGAGATGCATGGAGATACCAGCGAGGTCACCACGGAGGATGAGGCCATCACTAAGAGAATCGCCAAGTCCACCCAGGGCAAAGCTGCTGAAGTCGCAGGCAAGACGGATAAGAAGTCAACGTCCGCCAGAGATGGGGGCTTTTCGACGGTACCTCCCAAGAAGGGTGCCAAAAAGGTCACGAAGGAGGATTTAGAGCCTACGCCTGCCGTTCAGGATCCTAAGGCAGCAAACCCCTTCGAGGTCTTGGAGAGTGAGGCGTAAATGAATGGCCAGCAAATTGTTCGATTCACAACCCCGATTTTACAGGGAAAGATACTTTCTACCCCTTGCAGCCGTTTGATTCACCGTGGATGTTACTCTGATCAGCCGCTTGCAATGTTCGCTATAACCGCTGAGCTAGGTGGATCATCATCCTCTTTGGCTTAGACATATCACAGCCAGACTCAGATCGAACCTCGTCTGCCTAGACAGGCAGTTCTGTGGCTCCCAGCTATGATGGCGCGCCCGGCTTTGCGACCATTGAACCATGATCTGGTCGCAAATCATCCGACGCACTCCACGCTTCCCGCCTCGGCTTATGAGTAAACGATATCCACGAGCGCGCTGAGCGATTTCGATGACCTAATTCCAACTAATCTTTTTGCAGCTTCGGATAAAGTAATGATTCGCTGAGTACCTACTTTCGCTCGTTCCTTGCTTGGTTGACATGGAAAAAAGGGGGTTCGGGAAAAATACCTTTGCATATGTACATATATGGATTCAATGTGTATTTTTATTCACGAGGTTAGGGCTTGGATAATGTGATGGTCGTGGGTGAACTCCATGGAATTGTCATTTTTATTGATTGCGAGAAGTCACAGTGTAACGATGCAACACTTGGAATATTTCTGAGTATTCGTCCTCTAGAAACGAAGTAATAATTTGTATACAAGAGCAGCAGCATTATGGTATCAACTCGTTTCACGTAGATGATGTTCAGCTGGGCCTCCCATCCATCCATCAGGATGAGCCTGAGCAGGGCCTGGACGAGTGGCACAGATGGATTCATTCGCATCGAGGATCTATGGGTATATCCTTGATCCGAAGATGATCAAATAGTGATGATGATAAATGCAAAATTGAACCCATACTGAATTCTATGTACGACTATAAATTTGACGAAAGGCCAGTCATGTGAGGTTGATACATCCTTCTTTCTGATTGATACTCTGTATATCCACCTGCTTTCAACTTCACTGCTAAATTGTCTCTCGCCTTGCAACCATGAATCAATCCATCAAATCAACGTCTCATATTTCCTCAACACTCAATGGTATTGAATCTGGATCATTTTCTAACTGAAAGGATTCCATAGTCAAATGGATACCATTTCCTGAGCTGTCTCCATCAGCACTCAACTAGTACTCACTCATTTGAAGGAGAAATGCCCAAGCATCAGCATATCTCAGTAACAACGCCTATATAACATTATTTACTACTGCACACATACTAATATATCATAGAGTGTATCCAAGACCATAGAAGCCAAATCTTTTGCTGCAGCTTCGGTATAAACCTTTCCTGTCCGGCAAAATTCAATCCGAACCTGGTCGCACTCTGGCAGTTGAATGGAGGAAGAATCCCGGTGGGAGAAGGTAGAATGCAGCAACGATCAGCGAAGCAACACTCCATCGAGACCATCTCAAGCGTTTGACTGCGATGCAACCCTGTTCTTTGGCAATATTCCCCACTTTTCAATAAATACCCTTGGGGACTCGACCCTGGCATTCTCCGCAATTGAACCCGGAGGTATGTGCTTGTGAGGGGAAATGGGCGTAGTACTATGGACTACGGACGTGCGAGACACCTGAACTCGCTCAAAGAACTATGCATGCTTGATTACTGAGCAGAGGAACTTGTTTGGAATCCGCTAAATGTCCGTGAAAGCCTTGAATTGATTGGACATGAAGTCAGAAAATGGAAATCGATGACAGTCCGTCGCTCCCATTCGTGCTGGATCCAGGAACCCCTCAATGAGGGCCTTGCCCCCGGCGAAATTTCACTGGGACATATTGAGGATTTTTGCTGCTAAAAAGGACTATCCATTTTAGTCTTGAGAGCCCTAGGTGAACCATCAATCGAACGTATAAATTGAGCAGCCCGGCACCTCCAAGATGGCGGCCTCTGCAGACCTCTCATTCCCGGAAAACGGGACCGTTTTCTGCATCGTACTTACGGCTGCAATTGCTTCTGGTGCCCGGCCATGACGCGCCTCTTCGAGTGGGCATTTGTCCTGCTTGCGACCCTGGGGATCCTCAGTGCTGCTGAAGTCCAGTCAGGGTCGCAATGGCCGCTTCACAATGATGGCCTGAACAAGGTCGTCGAGTGGGACCACTACAGCTTCATGGTCAATGACCAGCGTATTTTCGTCTTTTCAGGCGAATTCCACTACTGGCGCATCCCAGTGCCGGAGCTGTGGAGGGACATCCTCGAGAAGATCAAGGCTGCTGGATTCACGGCGTTTGCTTTCTACACTAACTGGGCTTATCATGCTCCCAACAGTCACACTGTCGATTTCTCAACTGGCGCTCATGATATCACACCGCTGTTCGAGCTTGCAAAGGAGCTTGGTTTGTACATCATCGTGCGCCCGGGACCTTATGTCAATGCGGAAGCGAATGCTGGCGGTTTCCCTCTCTGGCTCACCACTGGCGCCTATGGATCCTTACGGAACAATGACACCCGCTATATCAATGCATTGGATCCGTACTTCTCCCAGATGTCGCAGATTACGAGCAAGTATCAGGTCACGGACGGTCACACTGCGATGTGCTACCAGATCGAGAATGAATATGGCGACCAATGGATCGGAAGTGCCTCCAACCGGATACCCAACGAGGTTGCCATTGCATACATGGAGATCCTCGAGGCGACCGCTCGTAAGAATGGCATTAACATCCCTCTCACGGCCAACGATCCGAACATGAACAGCCGCTCGTGGGGAAGTGATTGGTCCAATGACGGTGGAAATGTTGATGTTGCTGGCTTGGATTCATATCCTTCGGTAGGTTATTCTCCAGCGGACCACTTAGAGCATTTCTAACGCATACATACATGTTAGTGCTGGACATGCGACCTCAGCCAATGTACTTCCACGAACGGAGCATACGTGCCCTTCCAAGTCATGGACTACTACGACTACTTCCAAGAAGTGCAGCCCACGTTGCCATCATTCATGCCTGAATTCCAAGGCGGCTCTTTCAATCCTTGGGGCGGTCCTCAGGGAGGATGTGGTGATAACACCGGACCAGACTTTGCAAATTTGTTCTACAGGTAGAACATTGGTCAGCGTGTCACGGCTATGAGCTTGTACATGCTCTACGGAGGAACCAATTGGGGTTCAATTGCTGCTCCTGTGACGGCCAGCAGCTATGACTACTCTGCTCCAATCTCTGAAGATCGCTCCATTTGTGACAAGTACTACGAGACAAAGTTGCTCGCTTTGTTCACTCGTTGCGCGCGAGACCTGACTGTCACCGATCTGATCGGCAATGTATACCGACAACGCTATGATTCAGGCCCGTGAATTGCGCAATCATGAAACCAATGCCGGATTCTACGTCACGGTTCACGCCAATACATCTATCGGAACGAATGAAGTCTTCCATCTGAAGATCAACACCTCCGAGGGAGCCATGACCGTTCCACGACATGGAGGCGCCATTCGACTCAATGGCCACCAGTCAAAGATCGTTGTGACAGATTTCAGATTTGGTTCCAACACGCTGCTCTATTCGACTGCCGAAGTTCTGACTTACACTGTCATGGACAATGTCCCGACCCTGGCGCTCTGGGTGCCCACGGGCGAGTCGGGAGAATTCGCCTCAAGGGCGCAAAATCGGGATCTATCAAGAGATGCCAGGGCTGCTCTAATGCCCAATTCTTTAGAGAAAATGGCGGTCTGACTGTTAGCTTCACTCAGTTTGAGGGAATGAGCGTCCTGCAGCTGGATAACAATGTCCGCGTCGTCTTGCTCGACAGGACGTCTGCGTACCATTTCTGGGCTCCAGCTTTGACTAATGATCCGTTCGTGCCCGAAACCGAGAGTGGTACGTTGTTTTTCCATATCTATCTTGTGCAAGTGATTCTGACCCTGCGAATAGTCTTGATTCAAGGTCCTTATCTCGTCCGTGGAGCCAAATTATCAGACCGCAAACTTGAAATAACCGGTGACGCCGTCAACGCAACGACGCTGGAGGTTTTCGCTCCAGAAAGCGTCGAGTCCGTGAAATGGAACGGCAGGGAGTTGAAGATGTCGAAGACATCCTATGGCAGTCTGCAAGGCTCACTGGCTGCTCCCCAGACAATCAAGTTGCCGGCTCTTGGCCCATGGAAATCCAACGACAGCTTGCCTGAACGATTTGTTGCGTATGACGATTCTGGTCCCGCATGGGTTGGTGAGTACCTACTGCCGCGAACCTTCAATTGTGGTCGAAGAATAGTGAGTTGATTCGTTGCAGAGGCCAACCACATGACAACCCCGAATCCCCATCCTCCAGCAACACTTCCAGTTCTATATGCAGATGAATATGGTAATGACCTAAAATCGAGTGTGTCCCTTTTATTACCAACGCTAATCCAATTCTTCCAAGGCTTCCACAACGGAGTCCGCCTCTGGCGAGGCTACTTCAACGGCACCGCGACAGGCGTTCACTTGAACGTCCAGGGAGGCAACGCATTGTAAGGATATACTCACAAGCCTTCCATTCAGTCTGAATGCTAACGACATTCTCAGCGGCTGGTCCGCCTGGCTCAACGGCCAATTCCTTGGCTCCTACCTCGGCGACGCATCCATCGAACGAGCCAACCTTACCCTCTCCTTCTCCAACGTCACCCTGTCAACCACCTCCGCCAACGTCCTCCTCGTCGTCCACGATGACACCGGCCACGACGAAACCTCCGGCGCGCTCAACCCGCGCGGCATCCTCCAAGCCACCCTTTTGTCGTCTGACAACTCCACTCAGTTCACCCACTGGCGCGTCGCTGGCACCGCAGGCGGAGAATCCAACCTCGACCCCGTCCGCGGGACGTACAACGAAGACGGCCTCTTCGCCGAGCGTGTCGGCTGGCATCTTCCCGGTTTCGACGATAGCAGCTGGACAGACGCGGAGACCACGGCGCCCAGCGAGGGTTTCCGCGGCGCTACGGTGAAGTTCTACCGGACCGTCGTACCGCTTAACATCCCCAAGAACGTGGACGTGTCGATCTCGTTTGTGCTCACGACGCCGTCGTCGGCACCCTCGACCGCTTATAGGGCGCAGCTCTTCGTGAATGGATACCAGTATGGACGGTATTATCCGTACATTGGGCATCAGATCGTGTATCCTGTTCCTCCGGGGGTACTGAATTACCAGGGTGAGAACACGATCGGGCTGGCGGTGTGGGCGCAGACAGAGGAGGGGGCAAGTGTTGATGTGGATTGGCGCGTGAATTATGTAGCGGATAGTTCGTTGGATGTTTTGTTTGATGGGAGTGGGTTGCGGCCCGGATGGTCGGAGGAGAGATTGAAGTATGCATAGAAAGTTAAGTTTTATGTAGTATGGGAAATTACAGTGTTCTGAAATTGTTTCAGTCCCAAACTGAGAAATGGTTTTTCAAAAAGGTAAAATGTTTCATGTTTTTTTTCATCGTGATTTCATGCA
>JSYV01000217.1:0-40279 GCA_000787455.1 Evansstolkia leycettana | reverse complement strand
TCAGTGCTGCGGCTCGCTCGGTGTCGCGGCTCGCTCGGTGTCCGATTACGTTAACCTAACTAAGTTACTTCTTTGGGCAGATGCCACCAAACACCAAATAACAATATCAAGTATCATCGCTGCTATTGTGCTGTCAACATTTCCCAATACCCAAACTCCAATCAGTATAAAACGGGGAGATTTTCCCGCATTAAGGAAGTTAGAAGGCACAGGCAATATCAATATACGCCAATGTGGCCCCAATTGCAACAAAGTCGATGATTTGACGAGCTTCTTTCCATTCCTCCTCAATGAGAAGAAGGCTCCTCCTGGTTGGAATTTCTTGAAACACCCAAAAAATATCTTCAGAGGGGCCAGTCACCATTCTACTCTCTCTCTATATTCTCCCGTTTATCATGAACTCCTTCTTCAATTCCCCGGCCAGGGTCTTCTCTGCCGCGGCTACCTTCCGCCTCACCCTCTTATTCTACGGAGCATGGCAGGACGCCCATTCGGCCGTCAAATACACCGATATCGACTACATGGTTTTTACAGACGCAGCGCGGTACGTCTCGCGCGGCGCTTCGCCATACGCGCGGGATACGTATCGCTACACGCCTCTTCTGGCGTGGATGCTGCTCCCCACGTCGTGGGACGGCCCGTTCTTCTTCTTCTTCTCCTTTGGGAAAGTCCTCTTCGCCACGGCGGATGTGCTGGCCGGATGGCTCGTGGCTAAGATCCTGATTCGGAATTACGGAATGAGTACCCATCGCGCATTGAAGTATGCGAGTGTCTGGGTGTTGAATCCGATGGTGGCCAACATTAGCACGAGAGGCAGTTCGGAGGGACTGCTTGGCGTGCTGGTTGCGGGGTTGTTGTGGGCTGTGCTGAACAGGAGAGTTACTCTTGCGGGCGTGTTGCTTGGGTTCGGCGTGCATTTCAAGATATACCCGTTTATTTATGGGCCGTCGATCATTTGGTGGTTGGATGCGGAGAGGGATGATGATGGATCGATCATGAAGGATTCAGCTTCGTCGTGCACACCTGCACCTGCATCCAGGACAGCAACATCCACCTTGATCTCGCAGATAGGGACCTTCCTCACGCCCGCTCGCATCCACCTAACACTCACCGCTCTCGCGACCTTCTCCGGCCTCAATCTCTCCATGTACATCCTCTACGGCGTCCCCTTCGTCCAACATACATACCTCCACCACCTCACCCGTATCGACCACAGACACAACTTCTCCCCGTACAGCACGCTGCTCTACCTCGCTGCCGCGGGGGGTGTGAAGTCGAGCTTCGAGAGTCTGGCGTTTATCCCGCAGCTGTTGCTTTCCGTCGTGCTGATTCCGCTCGCTCTTGCCAAGAAGAGCCTGCCCGGTGCTATGCTGGCGCAGACCTTTGCGTTTGTCACGTTCAATAAAGTCTGTACCAGTCAGGTATGTTCCCTAGCTAGCCGCGAGCCACGAGCCACCCTCGTCGAACAGCAACGAATACTGATATATTGATAGTACTTTCTGTGGTATCTCATTTTCCTCCCCTTCTATCTCCCCGATTCGTCGTTGATGAAGAGGCCTGTGCTGGGTATTTCGGCCGCTTGTCTCTGGATTCTTGCACAGGTAGGTTCCCTCCGACCCTTTTCGTGCCAAAACTTGCCTGGTAGTCTCAAGCTCGAGAATAGTCACTAATGCAGTAGGAATAGGCCCTCTGGCTCCATCAAGGCTTCCGACTCGAGTTTCTCGGTCTTTCGAGCTTTGTCCCGGGTCTTTTTCTCGCAGGGTTGTTTTTCTTCGCTGTTAATGTGTGGATTCTGGGGATCATTGTCCAGGATGTAGGGTTATCCGAGGCGAATAGTAGCGAGGTTGTTGCTTCTGCTCCTGGATTGCAAGAACAGAAGATCAAAGAAACATGATTCGATTTTTTCATCAAAGATCATTTTCACACCCTGCCCCTCGCTTGGGAAACTCAGGGTCAGTGTATATACATACATACATACATGTATGCTATCATTTAACAGATCGTATGATATATTCATTTATTTATTCATTCATTTCATTCTGCAGTCGTCTGTTTGACCTGTCAGAGGAGTCTGTCAATGAGCCTTGGAGACAGTCTAGTAGTCATTCGGCAGATAAACAATCCCCAGACGATTGATTGATTATAAGGAGTTATGAGAATATATGACTTGATCAAATGGATTCACTCCCTTTTTCAGGGAAGCATTGGCAAGGTCATTGGAGAGCTTCAATCTTATCTACCATTGGCGTTGGAAAGGAAGAGATACTGACAATGATTCTGTGCTTGAAGGAATCCCGCCTTGACGTGATGTAATGTCCATCTATGAATTAGATGATGACAGATGACCAGTTAACATGCTGAGAACAGTTTCAGAAATCTAGTTGCTACTGGGATTTGTTTATGTTACTTTCAGATGGACAGATTGGACCCGTCTGCTGTAGCCATGTACGTACAGTAGATCCCATACATGATATCAGTGGAAAAATTACCATTCTTATTAATTTCTGTCGACGACGTACAGAAGCTAGATTTGAAAGGTCCAGTGTCCTCAGTTGCTGTTGCGCCGTGCTCCCTTTTGTATCCTCGTATCCCTGCGCCTTGAACCGCTCGAAACTCCTGTGAGTGCCTTCCATCAATAACCTTGGCGACGGATTATCGGAAACACAGACATGTCAAGATTAGGGGTATTATGCAAATCGACAGTCCTCGAAGTAAACGTGGCCAGCCCGCTGTAGATGTGTCGATTAACGTCGGTTAAACAGATTTAACGTATCTTTCTCGTTTCAGAAGGCGGGATGAACCCTCATGGTTTAGATGCATCAGCGATGATCTTGTAGGTGCTGGCTTGGATGCTCAGCGGCCTCGTACGTGGATAAAGGGCCCCGACGATCTGTTGGTTCGGCCCGTACTGCGGATAAATGCCATCGGAGAGCTCGACAAATTGCGCTTGAGGACGGACCGCATGCAGAGTCTCCAGGATTTGTGGACTCCATAGACCCGTGCAGCGCCTGTTCATGAGCTGGAAGTACGGATTCAACAACGGACATGCCGAGTCCAGGTCAATGAAGCGGATGCGGATGTATTCGAGCACATGGAGAGACTCTAGCGATTGGACAGCTCCAACGACGAGTTTCTCAAACGCTCTAATGAAGTTCAGATTCGTGATGCCTGACGCCTCGTCCAACAGTGGCAAAGTTGGATCGGTCCGTATCTCACGACAACAAGTCTTCACGACGAGATCCACGGACTTCAGCTTCGACTCGCCCGGCGATCGCATTGCGCGTGATCGGGCCACTTGAAAGAGACAAGCGCACACCTTGCCGGTAAATGCAAGAGACTCGAGCCGCGGAGCGACATCTCCGAGCAAGCGACACAGATGCGGCTCGTCGGAGTTGTCGATCAGCCAATTCGACTGCGTGCCCTCTTTGTTGTAGAACCCCTCCAGACTGATGTTCACATGCAGCAAAGACTCCGACAAATTCTGGAGGATCCCGGAAATGGTGTGATAGGCTTCGATCTTCGGTTTCGCATAAGCGCAGTGCCATTCGCGCAGAGCCGGCAGCGCCTGAGACAGAGTGCACCAGTGCTGGTAGTCTCGCATGATATTCCAGGCTCCCCGCATGACGAACGTCTGGATGTTCGGTAACACTTCCAGACGCTCTCGTCCAGACCGGCCGGACGGATCGTTGCGAAAATGCCGGATCATGGGCGGCTTCTTGCAATGGCCGCCTTCGAGGGTCAGTATGCGCGCTTTGGGGAAGAACGTCTTGACGTGCTTGAAGATATCCTCTAGAGTGGCATTGTGACTGGCGTAGTGATAGTTGCAACTGCTGCCGTTATTTGTATCCGAGTCGTCCCAGGCCATTGTCACTTGCAATAGAGCGGCGACATCTGCCAACGCCGCATCCTCGTTGTTGTGCCGTCGAGCAGGCGGTTGATGGGGTGGAGTGTTCTTCGCAGCTCGGTTTCCCCAGACCGGGACCCATACTTCGATATGGCGGACATAAGGAGTGAGATGAGGGTGTTCCCTGAACCATATTCCACACTCTGCCAATCCATCGGTAGTGCCCTTGATTTTGACTGGAGAAATGTTAGCAAAGCCCGGAAACCACCTATTTCAAGGGACCAGGTAAACGTACTGTGCCGGTAAATGCGTTCCTGCACCAGCGGTCTCCATACTCGCGATATGAGCGACAGATTGGACAGCGCCTTCCGCCGCGGGTGACGGAAAGCTTTACTCCAACTGCGTTCGGATGGCTTGCCCGAAGCTGTCGTGGTGAGAGCGGATGCTCGTTCCCCGAACAGATGATCAAGAATGGCTTCGTGGATTTCAATTGGCAGATTTTCAAATTGGAGTTCTGAGCGACATTGCAATCGCGGCTCCTGGGGACTCAACCCCACGTCTTCCATCTCTGTATCCAGCGGGGACTGGCATTCCGGCTGAGTCGGTACCGCGACAGACGAAGGAGACGAGCTGATATCATCGTCGTGGACGGGGATGGCCGTACTGGTGCTGCGGCCAGTCTTCTGGTACGCAATGGAGGACGAGGCAGGTGTTCTCGCCAAAGAGTCGACGGAAACTGGGCGTGGGGGAGGAATTGTCGATATCATGAGGGGCGATGGGTGAGATGGCAGCATTTCAAAAGGCATTGTGAACAGAGCTGCGATTGCTGGCCGAGTCTCTTGACGCCTGTGAAGGTGGGAAGGATCGCGGTGGGTGTAGTAAGGCTGTAGGTCGTGTATCTATGGTTGTAGGGCGAAGGACCTTGGAGCCACAAGAGTTGAAAGCATACAGAGAGAGGGGTTCCTGGTCAGGTTCGGGGCAAAACTGATGACGGGATCGAGGGATGGCCAGTGAAGGTCGCCAGGGAATGAACGAGAAGCCGGCTCAGCGTCAAGACCGACCAGAGTGATCCATGGTGAAGTGAATAATGTGTTGAAAAGGTTTTTCGTCTGTCGTGTGCTGCAAGTAGGATGGGGGGTTCTGCTCACAGTCAGGGACCAACAGGTTGGTGTTGGAGATGGTGGAGACAGAGAAAAAGGGGGAAAGAAAAGGGCGCAACCAGGCGAGAGAAGGGAGAAGAAACGAATTAGGTGAAGCAAGGATGGGGAGAGGGAAGAAGTGATGTCGTTGAGTGGAGGAGATGAGAAGGAGGAGGAAGATGAAAAGAAATGATTCCGGCCAGTGGAGTTTCAGGCGAAGGCGACGGTGATTATCGCCAACTGACGCAGTGAACGATCCTTGGTCGGAGAGACACACAACCCACGGCCATGGAGGATATTCAACCTGGAGACGGAGTATTTGCTCGAGATTTGGTTTAAATCGACAGTGAATATATCCTGTCCTGTCCTCCTGTCCACAATCTATCTATCTCTATCTCCATCAGCCCAATAATGATCCCCACATGACTGTGGGCTATCAGAAGCCACTCCATAGTGTCTGTGGAGACGATGATATACTAATTTTAGGATACAAGAATCAGAGAATCAGAGTCAGGGATCACTCCATACTTCGCAAACAAACATGGTGGAATATTTGCTATGCAGAACTCGACTGGAAAGGTTGAGCGTATACAAGAGTATGTCCTGGATAAAATCCCTAATGGAAAATAGAAGGAAGACTTCACAGGGCATACCCGATCGTAGCAATTGGGAAATATATACTGTGGGTAAAAATCCATCAATTGCTTGATGGCGGCAATCTGCTCGCAGGAGTCGAGATCAAATCATCGCAAGGGTATCAACATGACAATGCTTGGTAGATGTATGAGAGGTCACTTTCTACGACGGAATCGAAACCTCAGCTCGTCCTCACTATCCGAATCCCGGACTTCGCGAGCCCTCTTCTGGCTTCCCAACGACGACTGTGGTAGTAGTGCCGGTGCCGGTGGCTCGCTCTCCGTTCCAGCGGACTGCTGCGATACAGATATCGCAGTATTCTCGCGACTGACCACACGGTCCCGGTGGCTCCCCTGCGACCTCGTCTCTGGGGACTTGCGACGACTACTACTCACCCAGTAATACTCACCGATACCAAAATCCTTCCGCGTCACTTCTTCGAGAGGCACAATAACGGCCTGGATCCGAGATCGACGAGAGCTGGGATCGCCCTTCCTGCGAAACTTCTTGAAGTTCTTGCGGCCGTTCCATCGTTCGTCCCATCGGCTATTCTCATCATCAGCAGCCTGAGCACGAGGCTGCCGCACGGGTACTTCCATTTCTTCGACAATGGCAAGCTTCTTCATCTGCTCCACGTTCATGTCCTTGAGCGACGCTTGGAGAAGAGCCTCTTCTTCTTGCCGTCGTTGACGTGCTGCGTCTTCTTCTGCCTCGCGGTGTTGCCGAGCTGCCTCTAACAAGTCCAGTTTCGGACGTTTCGGCTTGCGCGGTACCTCCTCTTGCGAGGGGGCAGCAGCTTCCTTGTGACTGAGCTGGCTCATCTCAGCACGGCGACGTTTCATGGCGGTAGCACCAGGTAACAGACTGGACACCACGTCTTCCTCCTCGTCTGAATGCGTGCGATTCTGTGTTGTCGGTTGGTCTAGGACGCCTTCCATCTCCATTGCTACCGGCGCATCCTGGACACCATCGTCTTCCTGCAGCGTGTAGACTGGAATGGAGTCCATGTCAAACCCGTCGTCGAAATCCTTGACCTTATTAACGACACCGCGCACTCGTGGCCGTTTACCTCGAGCCTTGGATGGCTGACCTGCTTCTTGTTGAGGCGGTGACGTGGAAGGAGGCTGGGAATCCTCGACAAGAACAGCTGTAGACGCAGGCAGACCTGAAGACTCCGGTGCCCCATCTGCTTCACCACCTTGGCTGGACGCTGGCGCCTCAGGGAGTGGGCGACATAGCGGCGATGCATCGTTCCCGAGAATAGCGTCCAGAAATTCGCTCTGCTCGATAACACGCTGGTCCGTCATGAGCGCCACTTGATTGCCCAACTCGATGGACCAATCCTCATATTGGCCCTTTGCGCGAAACCGGACGAGAACGACTCCCCCCGGGCCATCGCGTTGACTGCCGAAGTCCTTTTGTCCGGCTGCGTTTCTCATGAATTGCACAATCTCCTCGGCTGTCGTCACTCCATTTTCGATCTGATAGAAAAGGGCCTTGCCGTGCCCGTTGTTTATTGGCGCTTGTAAATTGTCAAACTGCGTAATGTCCCCGAAAACGAAAGTATACCCTTCAAAGATGTTGATTCGATCATGATTCGGCGCGAAAGCCTCTACCGGCCGGTGTACGGGCTCCTTTCCAGGCGGAGGAAGATGCTCCCTTGCATCCGGCCATGCAGAGTCAAAGTCCGCTTCTAATGGAGACAGGGACTCTAGATTCTCTAAATCAGACGGTGTCGCCGCGTACAGAAGAGCGTCGAGAAACGAGTCTTGCACGATGTATTTCCCATTTATGAGAGCCTGCAAACCCTTGGCGGTATTCCGTTTGCTTTGGACAACGTGCGTGGTCTTCTCAACGACATACGGAATGATGGTCTTGATATCGAGGTCTTCGAGACGGGAGCGAACGTGGGCTAAAGGATCTCTTGCCTTGAGCTCCTTTGATGAGAATGAGAAGCTCAGAACAACGGGGTGCCAATTGATTCTGCAGTAAAAAGGAGCGAGTTAGAGACGAAGTTGCGAGGTCGTCTGTGACCATACCTACCTCAGCGCATGCTGGTATTTCCCAAGTTTGATGGTATGCTCATCGCCACTCAGTCTCTTGCTTCCTCCTTTGATCTGTTCCCCGTCCACGACCGTGCCGCACTTTGAATTCTGATCGCTCACGGTGATCTCCGACTTGGTGTGAATATGCGACTAGCATCAGTCAGTGATGAACGGGCGTTGGCGACTGAATAGGTGGTCTTACTCCATCACCAGGCTTGACCGGAGACACTTCAATGATCATGTGTTTCCGTGAGATCGAGGCATGTTGAATCGCATGGCGGACTATATCAATATTCACGTCAGACTCAAGATGAACCAACTCTGTTTCACATAGGATGCTGACCTCCATCTTGGCGGATCCGACCGAAGAGGTACTTCTTCCCTGGACGCAGCCAAACACGCTTTCCTGTAGATCAGGGTCAGTACTAGTTCAACGTTGATTCAGAAAGCTGCTCGGTACCTCCCAAAAAGTCACCCTCCGAGTCCAGAATCCACATCGGTGAGGTCGATCGCTTGCAGTACTCGGTAGATGAACCTGCTGTTCATCTGGTCATCTCTTGTGATTTGAGCACTGCTGGCACGTGCCAACAGAGCGGGAAGGATAGGCTGTTAGTGCAGGAATCGACCAGTCCCTGTCGATGCCCAGTCCGACCTTTGCTTAGTCATCGAATAGGTAGTTAACTAGCCAGCTCCGCGAGCACCCCTTGAATTGAACAAGCATTCAACGCTTCACATAGGCGCGTAATCACGTGATCGCGCGTCTCAATAGTTGCCTGCTTGGGCATTAATTACCTGAGGAACCAACTTCTTTCTTTTGCATTGGTGCTTCGGGGATATTCTCGTAACCGATGAAATTGTCATGAAATCCAAAGGCGAAGAGCCTGCGGACAAGACGCCAGCATCTGACAAGCCGGATGGTGGCAGCCAACACGATAGTACCTTAAAGTATCATCTCTTGGGCCCGTCTTTGACCAAAGCGGGCCAGGATGCAGTCGACCAGAAGAAGGTGGGTGAGCAACACACAGAAATTCTTCAGAGTCATTTCTGATCTAAAGTAGGTTTCTGAAATAATTTATAATGCATCGAAAGGATCCAAATTTTTCAATCATGAGCAGGATCGGGATAGGATCCTCACTGCAAAAGTTGAACGGATCCAAAAGCAAAAAGCGCGTCTAGAGCAGTTGGATTTGGCTCACGATCTTCGACGCGCCGATGAATACATCGCCGAGTTAGAGTTGTCAAGGGATCTCTCTCAGCATGTGGTCCATGTCGATTGCGACGCGTTTTTCGCGGCCGTCGAGGAGCTTGATCGCCCAGAACTCAAAACCGTGCCCATGGCAGTGGGCAAGGGTGTGCTGACGACGTGTAACTACGAAGCCAGAAAGTTTGGCTGCAGGAGTGGGATGGCGTCATTTGTTGCCAGAAAGCTTTGCCCTCAGCTAGTATGCCTACCCCCCAACTTTGAGAAATATACTGCCAAGGCAACGGAGATCCGCGCGATCTTTGCGGAATATGACCCTCTCTTTGAAAGTGCCAGTATTGACGAGGCATATCTGAACATCACTCCATATTGTGCTGCAAACCAAATGGATCCGGAAGAGGTGGTACAGAGAATGCGAGCTGAAGTGTTGGAGAAAACCAAGATCACCGTCTCGGCTGGCATTGCCGCGAATGCGAAGTTGGCCAAAATCGCCTCGAACCGCAATAAGCCCAATGGACAGTTCGCTATTCCGAATGAGAGGGAAGCCATCATGGAGTTCATGAGAAACCTCCCTGTCCGTAAGGTCAATGGAATCGGTCGGGTTTTTGAGCGCGAGCTTGATGCAATTGGCATCCAAACATGCGGCGACATCTACCCTCAGCGAGCGTTTCTAACAAGGCTGTTTGGAGAGAAAGCATTTCAATTCCTCATGCAGTGTTATCTTGGTCTTGGGCGGACGAAGATTCAACCAGTCGAAACCTACGAACGAAAAAGTGTTGGCACTGAGAGTACATTTCACGATATCGATGACAAGCAAGAGATCCGAGAAAAGCTATGGTGGGCAGCCCAAGAACTTGAAAAGGACCTGGCTCGTACACAAGTCAAGGGCCGTACCCTCGTTCTCAAAGTGAAGCTCCACACGTTTGAGGTATTGACACGGCAGACGGCACCGCCGAAAGCCGTATGCCTCGCAAAAGATCTTTACGCGTTCGCCCTTCCGATGCTGGCGAAGCTCGAGAAAGATATCCCTAATATGAAGATTCGACTTCTCGGTCTACGCTGCACCAACTTGCTAAGCACCAAGAAGGTTGGCATTGACTTCTTCGGGGCCGCAGCGGCGGCAGCTTCTCAGGCCAAGGTCGCTACAGAAGCTTCCTCCGAGGGCGAAGAGTTCGAAGTCGGGGCTGAGGAAGCTTTCGAACAAGCCGCTCGTTTGGAGATGCAAGACGAGATGAATGAACTGGAAAAGCTGGGTCAAGAAGTGACAGATTCGCCCGAATTGGACCATCCGGACCAAAGGATTCCCGCGAAGAGCTCAGACAAAACAACGGAGTCCCCGCCCGTGTATTGGGATTGTCCGGTTTGCTCGCGGCCTCAACCTGCGGATGATAGGAAATTCAATGAGCATGTGGACTATTGTCTGTCACGACAGACTATCAAAGAAGCAGTGCAAGGCTCTACACAAGACATTGCCGAGGCCCCCATGAAATCCCGGAAAAGGAAGACACCATCGGCAGCATCTAATGCAGCCATGGACCCACGACAGAAGCGACTGTTTTTCACTTGACACGATGGACGCGGGTCACATAAGTTTCTGATTCATGGAGCTAAAGGTGGTTCGGTTCGACACGTTATTCCAGAACTTCTTCACACTGATAACTCCCTCACAGAAGCCCTCGACCAATCCTCCAACGGCCGAATCTGTCAAGGAGTGGCTTCGAGGGTGATTGGCCGTCGTATGGAGACATGAGATCTCCTGGTCAATATTTCCTATTGCTCTACAAATCTCTTGAACAGTTGTGCTGAACGAGCAAGACGAACCAAGGCTTCGTCCCAAGGTTGGCATCTTTCTCGCAGAACAGTAGCCAGACCAGGGAATCTTATTGAGCCTACAATAAACCTCCGATAAATCATTAGATATCCGCTAGATATCGCGCAACGATAAATAGTCATTAGTATCACACCAGCTCACTACGAGATGAATGTATGATGCAAGGGAGAATCCTTGGGAATCGAGTACGCCTGATCTTTGGTCAGCCCTTCGGTGTCGATATGGATGATAGATCACTCCAGGATTCAATAAGGAATGCGGGAAACATTCCTTTGTGGCTCTCATTCTGGTGTGATGCGTTATCAGTCGAGTTCTAGCAGACAGAAGACGACAATGAGTAAATCAGGATGCATTAACTGATGATCATCAGCTCAAATGAGCCTGCCTGTCTCTGTGCCAAGTCGATCTATTGAATATCGAAGCCTCAGGCGAGCAAAGTCACTTGCACACGCTAAGCCGTATTGGGGCAGTGATGTTTTGTCCTGCGAAGTTCCCGCCGAGGACGAGATTCGAGTGCATCGTCATCAGCTTCTTTCATCTATCGCCCATCTCCCTCTCAATTCTCCGGCCCTTGTTCCAATTCTTGAAATCACCCATCTGCTGGCCCGGGGCCATCATGCTCGTCGATTTTTGGGGAATCTCACAATGCCAGGATAGTCATATGAACGCCCCCCAGTCCGCATCCCGCAAGTATGACCTCCGATAAACAAAACAATGGCCATCTCGCCAAACCCTTCACCCCAACTCTCAGTGCTGCTTTCCACAGAAGCAGCAAAGCTCCATTGACCCCGAAACTCGCCTCTCCTGCCGCCTACCACACCCCATCTAAAAGATACGCCTATTCCGATCTCTCTAGAGATGATCCCCCCGCCACCCCTGGACCGACCTTCCTCAGCGCAAACGTCACCCCGCGATCCGGTCCGCGGAACACCAGACGAGATGGAGCACTTTCATCTCCAACGAATACCCCTTCTAGTGCACAGCACTCTCCTCAAGCATCATTCTCGCAGCCCGCTGTGGCCCCTGGCTCAAGGAATGGAGGATACCGAACAGAACGCAGCCCAGCGCGCGGAACCGGAAATCCAGAGCCATCGAGAACTTCTAGGGCAAAGACCCTGACGACAGATGACTATTCTGTATCTTCCAGTTTACGGCCCCATTCCTCCTTTGACCTACCAGCTGGCTCACAGATGTTCTTCCATGCATCTGACGCGCGGTCCAATATTTCCTCCGATCAAGAGACTCGACCGAAGGCTCAGAGCAAACCGTCCCCCGCATCAACCTTTGTGTATGCGAATGGCGAGCAGGAATACGAGTCGCCTGCGGAGGAGTCGAGTACAGCATTCGGTGCAGTCAAACGTCGCTCGGCGGGCCTTCCCCGGCCAGTGGCGGTTGGGAAGGCACAGCCCGCTTCTTCGCTACGACTGAGATCCCCTAAATTGTCTGATTCCACTTCGCGACTGACTGACGAATTGCATCCGCAACCTAACTCAAATCCAGATGATACTCCCGATGTCAACTTTGTGCAGCATGGCCCATCTCTGAGCAGCTTGTTTGACAAACAGCAGTCTATGCCAGTACTGCGGCATGTCAAGTCCACCAGTCTCGACTCGACCCATCATAATTCGTCCCCCAGAGAATGTCTTCGACCCAGTCCTGTTCTAATTCCGCCACCAGCTCTACATGACGATCATGGTTCTGTCCATTCCGAGTCTGGCCCTGCATCGCGCCCCAGAGTGATTAGTAACGGCTCTACTGTTTCCGCAGACACACACATGTCAGTGTCTATGGCTCAAAATCCGGTGAAGACAGAAGGGATTCTCCCGGCGACAAGCGATATGGCGGTGAATGCACGAACCGAACGAAAAATTCTCGACTTGGAAATCAGCAATTCCTCGCTCCTGGCTATCAACCGTACCCTTGAGCGCGAAATGCGGAAACAGAATGCGGAGCTGCGAAGATATCGGCGCCTCAGTCGGTCTGGTCGATTATCAATGGCCACTTCGATCCGATCCTTTTCAGGACCGAGTCTTTCAGTAACAAGTGAAGCAGATGAGGGTGGCAGTGAACAGTCGTCCGTCCGTTCCCCAGACGATTCAGATTTCAGCGACGAGGACTCCATTGTGGACGAAGGCGTACTTAGCCCCGAATCACTCGCCGAGCACGATGCGCGTCATCGAGCCCACGATGAGAAACGGTTCTTCATTGATCTGGCGAAACATCAAGAACTGCTCATCGACAGCCAAAAAATGAACCAAAGCCTCAAGCGATGTCTGGGGTGGACGGAGGAGTTGATCAAAGAGGCCAAGAAGGCTCTTGAATACAGTGTGCATGTCAATGACGTCGAACTTGGCGGTAGGGTGCTTTCCCCAGACGAGGTGACGGACCTTGGAGAAAGCACTCGCGGACTTCTCAGTCCGTCTAACGAATTTACCGCCATGTTGTCTTCTCCGGATGTCGAACCCACCGTATAGACGGCCCACGGGATTTCTTTCTTGCGACAGGCAGGCCCAGTCTTTCGTTTCGTTCTCATTTGTTTTCTGGATACCCATTGTCCCGATACCCTTCGACTCTCATATTTTCCTATGTTGTCTCACTCTTTCACGGCCATTTACTGTGCATTGACATGGCGTATTTAAGAAGGCAAGCTTTCGTTTCAACAGTCATAATTCCTTCGGTGGCGTTGGTTCCGGGTTCTTGGGATACGGGAGCCTACAGTCTTGGTGATTCTCCTCTCTCCTTTTCTTCAATACTCCTATGTGGTCCCTTGTCTGGTCTATGTAAACGATCTATAGGCATCTGATCTCTTCCGTGTAGAATCTTACATGCATATCACCTTAATGTACGTCAGCAGACATCTTCTGTCAAATTAATAGATACCCAATGTGTCATACTACAGCTGGTTCATGTGTTACGCTCCATCTGTTTAATTTTGGAATCCTACACCGGGATGATTTCTCATCTACCTGGGCATTACAATGTACATTTCTGCAGGAAGAAAGAGCATTATATTGACTTGAATTGCCAAATCTACTTCAATGGGGGAACAATTGGGACGTCACTTTCACGGGCGGGACATACAGTATAGAGCACTGCCTTGACAGGGCCGGTTAGAAATTGATGCATTGTGTCTGTGCTTTCACATCCTTGCTCAAGAGCAGAATCTGCTAGCAGAAGATGCCGAGGAAGGTCTATATATCTGCTGTTTCTTGGTCAACTAGTGCTGTCTAAAGCTTGAATATAGTTGTCAAGAGAAGATGAGAGATCTGCATTGTGAAAGTGTGTTCTGATCTTTCAGACGGGATCGACACTGATTGAGGAGCAGTTAATGGTGATTCCTTGTACAATAATGAGAAAAGCTACATGACACTCTCTGATCAAGAGCGAGAATTCTATGCTTTTATATTCCTTGATTGGGATAGACCTGGCAAGCACTTGATCTACTGACTTCCCTCAACTGGAGAGCTGAGAATCGAGGTCCGAGTCTCAAGCATATCACAAATTTGATCAGACTGTGCAACATCTGCTTCTCTTCTACCACAGTGATGCGAACATAGATACTGTACAGAGTCTGCAAGGGAGTGTACCATGGACCAATACAAACATTGAGTGTACAACTATGCATTTTCCTTGCAACTGGGCCTCTGCCAGTGCTCATTGTCGGCGCTTTCTAACGATGGCGAGTTACATGGATGCTTGTCATCTCGTGCATAAGTCCAAGAATAAAGCTGGATAATAGTACTAAGTCCTTCTTCAAGGCTCCAAAGTGCTACTGTTGGCTTTATACAGCTTGAGGCAAGGCAATACTTGTTTGACGTAATGAGACCCGGGATTTTATGGAGACAACAGCAGTTCTACTTTGACGGTGAGCTGCTCAGTTGTATACAGTTCCTTAGGAACTGATATCACTGTTCAGGTAGTTGGGACTGAGTGTGGGAGTTAGGTTTAGATGTTTTGAAGCCATAGCAAATATCAACATCAGATCTCGGAGAGTGACTTAACCTGGAGCTTGAAGCCACGATTTAATCCAGTTTGATTGCAGACATTCAGGAAAGTGACAAAGATAGGGAGATATAAAAGAGGCTTTCAATTATCCAGGGAATTGAGAACTCGGTGGAATCTGCAAAGTGACTCGACGAATCGTGATGCGAGTATACAAAGCATCAAATTTTGTTCCAATTTACCCATCAACGTTATTGTGCGAATTGTGACACCGAAAGCGAAGTGAAGACAATTGAAAATGCTACTAATTAGCTGGTCTGACTCGCTTTTCCAGTCTTCTCATTTCGTACTCCGTACCTGCATCAATGTAATGTGTGCTTTGGTGACAGTCACACAGCCTTTACTCTGTAGTTTCAATCAAAATGTCTGGATATTATCAATCTACCATCCGATCTTTCCGACTCTCTTCTTCATTGCCACTGTGAATTGCACAATGTCCGTCATAGAGGTTGTTGTTCAGAACTTCACCCAGCAGCTTATACGGAGTACTGCCACATTCTACGGAGTAAATGCATGATTCTCACCTTGTCCCCGATTGGACATAGAGGAAGCAGCCACTCAAGGATAAAGCTTAGCGAAGGCCAGCTTTCGCTGACCTATGAAAATAACGCAATTCACTGGGATGGTCTTTCCTCTGCAAGTCCTAACGGGCTGCCGTGGGAATGACCATCTCAGCCGCAGATGTGACTTGGATCCAATAGTTGCATTAAAACGATCCACTCCGTATTTGTGGAGTCATAATGGTCATTGCAGCTAACAGTACTGTTTGACTCTCTATGCAGTACTCTGTATGTACAAGGGTTTTATGGCCTTTAATGCTGGCTTCCTTACAATATCGAGGTAGGAGCAGTTCAATCAAGGCTGAAGCACTTTCAAGATGTTCAAGTGAACAATATTGCTCGTATCCCAGCTTTCAACTTCAGGGGAATAGCCTAGATTCCTAAGAAGCAACAGATGTGGCTGGGTAACGGTAACCAGTTTGACCAGACGATCTCGGCAAAGTTTCCTCAGAAGCATGGGGATTGAATCTCCAGCATTTGGAGGCCTCTCTTGAGACCTGTAAAGATGCACCTCACCTGCCAGGCAGACCACAAGGTACTGTTCCTGCAAAGTCAGCTCTGATATGCAATGCGGCTCTTGCGGATAAATCCTGCACTGTGCGGCACCGTGCACTCCTTGCTGTTCGAAACCAAACCTCCTCGCACGGAAATTGAGTCGGAAACCCTTTAGCTTTTAAGCCCTTTTTGCTTCTGAGGCATTACACCAGCTCCAGCTAGATCCGATCATTCGATCGCCGACTGTCGGCGCTATGAAGCTAGTGGCCACTCATTTGATGTGGGAGCTGGAACAGAGCAAGACCTTGGACGAAGAGAAACTGAAGGACAACAAGGCTGAATTGCCAAGCCAGACTTGTCGGTCTCTCCCGATCTTTCTTTCGCTCTTTGAAGCCATTGTTAGCGCAGGAATCGACCAGTCCCTGTCGATGCCCGGTCCGACCTTTGCTTAGTCATCGAATAGGTAGTTAGCCAGCTCCGCGAGCCCCCCTTGAATTGGACAAGCATTCAACGCTTCACAGCCATCTCTATCCACGTGAGGCAGGGATGCGCGTCAGCAGCACTGCAGGCTGCCGACAGGGTGGTCACCAACACGAGAAAAATCGCTTACTTTGGACGGATTTGGCGATGGAATGGATCAAGTCGGGTTAATCCAGACGAGGCTGAATTAGCTGGCAACGGTGGCGCCGTTAGCTTGAGTGGCAGAGGCTGGGTTGGACTTAGCCTTGCGGCGTGTTCGCGGTGATGTAATTCGCAATATACTCCATACGGAAGCGAGACAATGATCCAAAACACACAGGGCTCAACAGAGGAGTGAGAGCCATGGGAATGAAGAAAAGCAAGCGACTGTACTTATTTTGAGGTACCCTTTCTTTTTTTTTTCTCTGACCCTTTTTTCCCCTGCTGTACGAGACATCTTTTCTCCCAACATTGCTATCCCTCCATCGTGTCAGAGGACCAGGAACATTTGCCTTGTAACGACAAAATCTCGTTTCAAATGTTCGCCCTCCATATCGCTCTGCATGCCCTTCTGGGTACATCGGTGGTCTTTGCAATCGTCGAGCTCGGTCTGTCTGCCTACGTCACTTCGTGGTTCGGCGGCACGCATGAAGAGGCCTACTACGACTACTTTAGCGGCTGGCAATATCAAGAAGTGAAATACACTGCACCGGCGATTCTTGTCTTCCTCGTCTTCAGCTCCGTTTGGACTATTCTCGTCTCTGCTCTGGCCTTCTTCCTGCCCTGGTACTATGCGCGTAAAGCCAGCACAGCTACTACTGTCAACAAATGGATCGCGGCGGTGCTGCTGTCCATCTACTTTGTCACTATGGTCTTCTGGCTGGCAACTTTTGCCGATATTGCTTCTTATCTCAACGGCGGTGTTAGCTTGTCTGATTACTTGAACGCTGTCATTGCGTTCGCCGTGCTTCTTTGGTATGTGATTGTCTTCTTTTCGGATGAATTGCTCTCTCTCTCTCTCTCGCTAATGATCCGCTTCCGCGTTTGTAGGCTTATCTTCCTCGCTCTGTTCATCCTTACCATCATCGCCATCTGCGGTGTCCTCGTGTCCGACTGGCCAGGCTATATGTCTGTTAGAAGCGAGAAGATAGAGGCTGCACCATCCCAGACCGCTCAGGTAGAGACGGCTCAGACTGCTGCGCCGCCTACGAGTGCCACCTTGAACGCTCCGTATAGTGCTCCCTATGCTAACGCAGAGTATACGCCTTACCCGCCTGGTGCGCAGCAGAGCAATGGTCCTGAGAGTGTGCATTACAGCAATCCTCCCTATAGCGCATCGATCACACCTGTTCCGCAGCAGCCGGAGCTCAGCGCCGAGGGCGTCAAGCAAGGATAAACCAGCATGGGTTCTCTTCAAGATTTGAGGCAAGGAGCTGAGAAATGGGAAGACCGGATGCACATTGAGGTTTGTGATTCGGGTTCTGAGGATTGATGCAATGTGTATATGAGTGGGATGATGAGAAAGTTGATGTATGTTGTATCAACTGATACCCAATCTTTGTTTATATGTTAAGTTAAGCTAGCGACATTATAATATGAGCATGTGAGTAAGTGGCTATTTATACAGAAAGAATTCACTCCTTACATCTTACTCCATTTGCCTTACTTTCTCTGAAAATTCCATGTAGAAAATGAGAGCTTGGAAGTCTAATTCTATACAAATAGCATCTATAGTCCAGGCATAATTTTGTCATAGAGGACAATATCAAAATGAATACACATTCTGCATGTGAACTGCTTTCTTCATAACGTCTGGAGTTGTGGGACGAGGAGGAGTATTCCAACACCATCTCAACAACTGAGTCAACTAGTCGACAATCCCTATTCTAATACCACAATTATCCTCTCCGAACTCATCATTGTAGACATCGGGTGTCTACCTGCTTTTTGTATGTCAATTTTCTCTGTTTCATCTGCTGCTATTGCCTCTTCTATGAGAAACTGTTGCGAAATCCTTACTGCATCCTGTCGTCTAATCCATGAGGGGTTGTTGGTTTTGGTTCCTTCAGTTGCAACGCCAGACGACGGATCAAAACTGTGCATCCAGTTCTTGTGGTCTCGAGTGACTCTGAATTGGGATCGTCATGCTGAAAGTGTAGAGAACTAGCCAGTCAATATGGACTCGAAGACATAACGGCCATTCTATCATGATTATCTAATTACGCCGTAGGCTCGTAGATGTAATGTGCATAAGGGTCTGCCTAGGTACTGAAGTGACTCGCTGGTACAGGAGGAGGACTGAAGGAGAGGAGAACATGGAAGGGTACGAGAAGAGGCAAATAATCAATTGAAGACACGGCCAAACCCGAGTAACGATGGGTATGCGCGGATGGAGAACGATAAGTCAAGAAACGGAAAGCAAGCAAGGACCACTTCATGCTGAAGACTGCTCAGCATGCTCATGTTTGGCCTTGTCCTTCTTCTTTTTCTTCTCATCCTTGCCCTTCTTCGAAATGGCTTCGGCCATGAGCTGCTCGAAGGCCATGTAGTCGCCTTCCTCGTCGGGATCACGTTCGGCCTGTAAAAACGTCTTAGCCTGGGTCTGTCTCATGGATTAGGTAGAGCGAACAGAAGCAACGAATATACCTTTGAATAGATGTTGCCCGCGATGACCAAGGCGTGAGCACGCTCAATCCGCTTATCCAACTTGACGCGCTTGTCGCCTAGAACTTTATCGCAAACATCGCGCAACACGCTCTGGATCTCGAACTTGCTACCACGCCATGCCGCCGCAAGAATCTTTCCCGTAACCTTCTTCTCATATTCCGCCTTCTTCTCCTCGGTCCAGTCCTCTCCACCACGCTCCTCCAGCTTGGCCATTTCTTCCATGGTCATCTGTGCATCAATGGCGGTGGAAATCGTGGTCCACGTCTCTTTGGCCAATGTACCCTTGTCCTTTAACCGGGAAAAGAAGCCAGAGATACCGAGGAATTTCTGAGATTTCAAGAATGAGGTGGCTTTTTGAGTGTATGTGGCACCGATGGCGTGCAGGATTTCTAGGCCAAAGGACTCCATTTTGAGGTTCTCGACCTCGAGGCGGATCTTCTCCTCGAATGCACGAGTGACATCTGGTCCCTTGTCGGTCTCCGTCCAGACACTGAGGCGGTCTATGAGCTTGCGCGCAAGCGTATCCACTCGCTCTTCGCGGGCCTTCTTGCGCTCCAGTTCGTACGCAGCCAAGCGTTCCTGTTGCTCCTTGGATAAGCCGCCCTTCTTCTTCTCCTTCTTGCGCAAGTCCTTCTCTTCTTGAGACAGACCAGCTGCCTCCATGCGCGCTTCCTCCTCCGACTTGTCCATGATCGCCTGCTGGCCCAGATATCGGCGCGGAGTGCTCGTGCCGGAACTGCGGCCGGATGTCTCCGCGGACGGGGGAACCTTGGTCTCGGCGGTCACGGTGGTCGCCGCAGTCGCCTTGCTTTCAACTTCTTCGGCCGGCGCAGCAGAGGCAGCCTTTGTCTCTTTGTCGTGAATGTTCAGCTTCTGTTCCGCCGACTCCGCCAGCTCATCCTCCTCCATCTGCTGCATGGTGATATCCATGGTGGCGGTCAAATCTTTCATGAGCGAGATTTCTCCAATGAGGTCGACAAAAGCGCTTCCGCCGAAGATCATGCTGAAGAACTCCGCCGGGTCCTCTGCAGCAAAGCAATACTATTAGCCCAGCTCTCAAATCGCGCCGGGGTGAGACGAACCGAAACCACCACCGGGAACTGCGTCCTCCTTGCCAAATTTGTCATAACGTTTTCGCAGCTCTTCATTGCTGAGAACTTGATACGCTTCACCGATCTATGCCGAATGATTGTCAGTTTGAACGTGGTTTGATGAAGAATCGCACGTCGGAAGAGCGAACGACATACGGCTTGGAATCTTGCGTGCGCGGTCTCATCTCCGGGGTTCTTGTCTAGAAAGAAAGGTCAGAAACGTCATAGGAATTGACGAAAGACAAAAAAGGTGCGCACCAGGGTGAGTGGTAATGGCAAGTTTGCGATAAGCCTTCTTGATCTCGAGTTCGGTGGCTGTGGGCGGCACACCCAGGATATCGTAGTAGGTCGTGTCAGCGACCATGATTATATTCGCTGAGAGTGTTCAAACCAGGTAGATGCAATATTTCACCTGGATACACCGGTACAGAAGGGAAAAAGACACGATGCGTTGACACTGGAGCGAGGGAGTTGATTGTTTTGAAGGGCAATTTTTTCTGCCTGTAACTTATCGAGGGATTTGCGTTATGTCATATGGCGGGGAGGACATGGCTGTATTGGTCTGTAACGCTGCCTGGATCCCTCATAGAAAACAGTCAGATACAGTGGTCATAAATGTGTATCACTGGGTATCTGCGACTGGAGCAGTGCCCAGGGCCAAAATATCATGATTGTTGCTTGCCATTTCATCATGAATCACTTAAAAGAATACCATTGACTTCTCTCTTGACTAGCACCATCTGGGCTGCTTAGCCGGAAGTCTTCGTGGGTGTGTGGTCAACGATCACCACTCTTCTGTCCTTGCAAGTACCACAACTTCACGTTCCCCCTTTTCTTCTCTCTGCCATCTCCTGCGTCTTACTCCACGCTTCCTTTTCTTCTCTTTTTGCCCGTATTCTCTTCTTTTCTCTTCTCTTCTCTCATCAAGAGGAGGAATTACCTTCCTGTTCTGCCTTGAGGTCGTTCAATCTTCCCTGATTCTTTCTCCTCCGAGTTCGGTCTTCGCTTCTTCCTCTATCGTCCGTCACCATGGGTATTGCGACCAATGCCATCTACTATGCCTTCCATCCCTCAGAACTGAGGTCGATCATTCAATGGTTTGTCTAGACTCAATTCTGCATTTCCTTGATAGTCCGAGAGGTCCAACTGTATGCGAACAGCTGACCGACGCGCATTTGCACGTTGTGATAGGAAGATATGGCACAACCCCGTCCATGAACGCGACGAGAAGAACGAGACGGAAACGCAAAAGGTCTGCTTCAAATTCCTCGACAAGACCAGTCGGAGTTTTAGCGCCGTCATCAAAGAGCTTCATCCCGAATTGTTGGTGCCCGTGTGCGTCTTCTACCTTGTCCTGCGTGGTCTGGATACCATCGAAGATGACACCTCGATCCCGCTCGAGACCAAGGAACCACTGCTTCGCAATTTCAAGGACTTCCTCGAACAGGATGGCTGGACATTCAATGGCAATCGACCGGAGGAGAAGGACCGTGAGCTGCTGGTTCAGTTCCATAATGTGATCACCGAGTTCAAGAACATGAAACCTGCATATCGCGCTATCGTCAAGGATATCACGGTTAAGATGGGAAACGGCATGGCGGATTATTGTCGCAAGGCTGCCTTTGAGGACGCGAGCGTGAAGACGGTGGAGGAGTACGATCTGTACTGCTATTACGTTGCTGGCCTGGTCGGGGAGGGCCTGACCCGTCTGTTCGTCGAGGCGGAGTTCGGCAACCCTGCACTTTTGAAGCGTCCGAATTTGCACAAGTCCATGGGCCTTTTCCTGCAGAAGACGAACATCATCCGTGATGTGAAGGAAGACGATGATGATGGTCGTCGGTTCTGGCCGAAGGAGATTTGGTCGAAGCACGTTGACAACTTCGAGGATCTGTTCAAGCCCGAGAATCGCGAGGCAGCGTTGAACTGCAGTTCCGAGATGGTTCTGAATGCTTTGGAACACGTGGAAGAGTGTCTGTTCTATCTTGCCGGGTTGCGCGAGCAGAGCGTCTTCAACTTCTGTTGCATCCCTCAAACCATGGCCATTGCGACTCTGGAGCTGTGCTTCCGCAATCCTGCCATGTTCGAGCGCAACATCAAGATCACCAAGGGCGATGCGTGCCAATTGATGATCGAGTCGACCCAAAACCTGCGCGTCGCATGTGAGACTTTCCGACGCTACGCCCGCAGGATACACAAGAAGAACACCCCTAAGGATCCCAACTTCCTCAAGATCAGCATCGTCTGTGGACGAGTAAGAGAAGCCCCTTGTCACCGCGTCTATCGTGTCCAATCTTTTCTAACTTGAAAAAAATATGACAGATCGAAAAATTCATCGAAACTATCTTCCCGTCTCAGAACGCGGAAGATGCTAAGCGTCGTGTTGCCGGCCAGGTTTCGCCAACTGACGCCGCCAAGGCTCAGGCGGAGAAGGAGGCCCGGCAGGACGTGATATTCATGATGGGTCTGATGGTCGTCATCCTGGTCGTTATTTCTGGAATCATGGTACGTTTCTCTCCCATCGCGTACACTTGGGCTCTACTGACGTCTTTGTTTCTTACAGCTCGGCGTGGCTTGGGCCTTAGGTGCTCGCTTCGACCTCGCCTGGCAGGAAATCAAGAAAGGCAACTTCCGGCCCCCGGAACCCGGTACCCTCAAGCATGAGGAGCTGTAGACTCTCGTGTACACGGTGTCATGAACTTTTTGCGAAGAATCGTCGTCTAATTACTATGTCCAGCACATCCCGATTACCCGGCCTGTCAGATGGTCCATGTTCTATAGGGTTATGTTTCTTCATGCCACCTTTGTGTATGATATATGTATTCCTAATAATATACGATTTTCGCCATCTGTGCCGCCGGTCTGATCTCTCGCCTCAACAGTCTCCATGGATCACGACCTTCCGATGTTCTAGCACGGATGTCAAATTGCAACCCAGCCTTGCCATGGCTGCCGTTGTGCCGAAGAAGTGCTGACATTGAGATTTCTTTCCAGCGACGTACTAGATGTGTGTCTTTGCGGTACTCGACTCTGTCAGATGCTGAAATGGCATGCATCCATTGAAGACCTGGGACATCTGCTCTGTACTTGGACGTTGATCTGATATCGAGGAGGGTTTATTGCCATTCGTATTGCACTAGTCACCGCCTTCGGGCCAAGGGCTGCAGCCATCTTCCTGTGTTATTATTCGTTGGCATACACGGTCAGAGAGATTCGTTTATTCAATCAATCAACGCGATCAAATCATCTCCTTTCTTTTCTCCGATCATCCTCCTCCGTACGTAGTAAGAACTGAGTTCGCGGACCCAACATCGATTGACTTCGTTGAGTCTCGGAGAAGCGGCCGAACTGAACTGCCGATGACTTGCAATGCTCGAGCGACTTGACTTGTCCCAATTTGTAAGACTTACTAATAATCGGCATGTTTGAATCGCAGAGAAGAAAAGAAACTAAACATCAGTCACGTCGCGCAAGAATGAGATTGATTCTGGTTGACGACCGAAAAAAATAAAAGCAAAAATTAAAGACGATCTTGCTGCCAGCCAGCATTTGCCCGCTGAATAAATAAATAAATACTAAATCCTTATGCGAGGACTGAGCTCGTTCGCTCGGTCCTCATCTACACCTCGTCCCATCTCGCGGCCTTTATCAGTGTGTCTGTCTGGTGCTGGTGCGTTGCGGTGGTCCTCTCACTCCGTCATGGCTGAGAACAAGGACGACATCACTCCTCCTGCCGTGCCGGACGAGGCTGCATCCACCGTTGCGGCAGCGCAGGAAGAGGAAGCACTGCCCAAGCTGTCTCCAAGCGAATTTAGAATTTATAATCGCATGGCAGAACATATGGACCAATTTGTAAGTCAGGCGAGTTACACCATCCAGAGATCCTCCTCCACTGACGAATGTCCAGCACAACCACTTCCGCCTCACATGGCACCAACTCCAAGACGCCTGCACAAAGCCCGGGAAACGCTCCTTTGGCGGGCTCTCTCCGCGGCAAATCATCATGACCGGACTAGAATTCTGCTCTCAACTGGAACTGCACCATGCCATTGAAGAGCAGCACCTCTTCCCCATCCTAGCGAGGAAGATGCCCGAGTTCCGGAAGCAGGTTCCCCTGGTGAAGCAGCATAAGCAGATCCACGTGGGTCTGGAAAAGTTGGAGGCGTATCTGCAGGATTGTCGGTCAGGGGAGAGAGACCTGCAGCGCGACGAGATCAAGAGGCTGATGGATGGGTTTGGGGAGGTGTTGTGGAGGCATTTGGATGAGGAGGTGAAGGTCCTTGGGGCAGAGAATATGCGGAGGTATTGGACGGTGGAGGAGATGAGGAGCCTTCCTATGTAGCGTGTATCTGTGCGACTGTCCATATGAACTTCTTCTTCTTTTTTGGTGGGGGGATTGGCCTGGGAGGGTTAAATCTTTGTTTACTTGCATCTCTTGAATACTCTCTGCTCTGCTGGGCCCTACCGCGCAAAAGGGGATGAGAGACAACTGCCAGGCATCAGGTTCAATACTGGGCCAACGACTCGTCTCCTTCCAGGTCAAGCAAGTATCCTTCTCAAGAGACCAGATTCCATCAAAGCGGCTGACTACCTGATTATTCCAAGTTTCTAACATAGAAGATCAGCTGTGCCAATACAAGGTCGAGCGAGGAGGCTCCCTGCTGTCGGCGCTGCGAATGTTGTTCGCAGGGATGCGTTTCCCAGACAAACTCTGGAATGCGGGCCACGGGGGCTCCAAATGAGATGGCTGACGACAAGGGATCAGAAGAAGCACAGAAGTGTCAACAAAGAGCGGAAATTGTGTGGGATAGCCTCATCTCTCTTTCGTGCTGGCTGGGAACCCAGGATGTCGCTGTCATCAACCTGTTGTCTGCACACACGACAGAGACCATTCAAGGGATATCCGCTTTATTCAAAACAAGATCTGAGCGGCTCAATCGATTCAGAGACATTGCCAGGAGGGCTTGGCAAAAATACCAAGAAAAAAAATGTCGCCTTTGAGAAAAAGAAACTGTGCGAGAGTGGTTCACGACAAAGTCATCCCAGCAAGCAGGGATAGCTTATCTGAGATCGACGGTTTATCCGTTCCCGAGACGCAAAACAGGCTGTCGTGAAAGGCAGAGAGCATCATATCGTCGAATCATCAAGGACCAGGCAATGATCATGACCGAAATCGCCACAGTCAGAAGGGCGCATTCCGCCTCAAGCAGGAGGGCAACGTGAGCACATACCAATACGGAGTATCCATCTACGATTTACAACATACGTCCTTCGTGCAAGCGATCTCTCCAACGCTGTTTCCCAGCCGCATCACCAAGACAGAAGTGATAAGCATGATTATCATTTTGAGAACCCATTGGATACAGTATGGGGTTTTGCCGATCTTCCTCCATCTCGGTTCATCACCTGGTCTCTTAGCCGCTGAGGAATGCCGCTTTGGAGTTTATTTCAAGTCAAGTCACCAGTGTTCAGATCAAGCTTGCCGTCAGTCTGAACCTGGATGGTGCCAACCGGCCTTGTTTGACTGATCCCAAGATACTGTAGTGCCAATCTCACCTGATATACCCTCCACAATGGTCCTGAAGATGCTCTTGTATCTTGGGTTGTCCATCAAGGTTCTATTCCTCTTCGACACGGGGAAATGGAACTGTCTTCAGTACGAGCTGGGTTCACTGGTGAACTTGATGACGACCAGGTGAATGACGGATATAAACACACCATTGATGAGGCTTGTCTGTGCTGGCCGAACATGAGGCGCAAAGACTCCTTCGCCCCAGTCATATGCAGCATGCGTCATCCCAGGAAGTGCTTTCAAGGTCGAAATGCCTAGATAAGGGGCATAACTTGGCCTGGCCTGTGGCATGGCGGGTGACAGATACTGAGGAATTTCTTCTCCTGCTTCGTGATCGGGGCACGCGGCCACATGCCGCGTGCAATCATCTACCGTAGACAACCTATAAATCCGGGGTTAGTCGCCCCAAGCAAAGAACGACCCTGATCAGGACTGGACAATTCGGCTCGGCCGGCCTCCCAATGATCGTTGCTGCTGCTCTCCGTTGCCCACCATGAAGGTCTCATCCGCCATTCTCACTTCTTCTATCTTGTTTGCAGGCACTGCCGTGGCTGTTCCACGCAGCACTTTGAAGGACCGCGTCGAAGCTCGCGTTGCAGCTTTCAACCATCGCTCCTCGCATCCCCTTCAGAAGATTGGCGAGTCTGCAAATGGCGCCTTCGCAAACGTAACTCACGTCCAGTACAGCTCTAACTGGGCCGGTGCCGTGCGCGAGAGCCCACCAGCACCCACCGCAACATACACAGCCGTGTCCGCAACGTTCACCGTTCCAACCCCAACTGCCACCGGAAGCATTAGTTCAGGAACCTTCCACGCGGGCTCTGCCTGGGTCGGCATCGACGGCGACACCTACACCGCCGCGATCCTGCAAACCGGCGTGGACTTTTACATCTACAACGGCCAGAACCACTACGATGCCTGGTACGAGTGGTACCCGGACTACGCCTACGACTTTACCCTGACGGTGCATGCCGGAGACGTCATCGTCGCCCGCGTCGAGTCTTCGTCAAACAGCCACGGCGTTGCCGTCATCGAGAACAAGTCGACGGGGCAGAGTGCCACGCAGACCCTGGCTGCCCCCGCGGCAACTGCCACCTTGGGCGGACAGAATGCGGAGTGGATCGTCGAGGACTTCGAGTCCAACGGCCAGCAGGTCCCGTTCGTGGCGTTTGGGACTGTCGATTTCATCGGCGCGGAAGCCAAGGCGGGCGGCAAGACCTACGGCGTGAAAGATGCCACCTTGCTTGAGATCAAGCAGAACAATAAGGTTCTGACGGAGGTTACGGCCGTGAGCGATCATGAAGTCCTGGTCACCTACTCTGGTTAGGAGGAGAGTCTTCTTGAACAGTCATTGATGAGCTAGTCGGGTTTGTGACTCGTCATGAGCATTGTCTCATTATAGACCTAGCAGGCCGTACCGGCTGGAGCGAGGATACCATAGGTGTTTGGTTCTTGTATATAATAACTGAGAGAAGCCGGCTCGATCATGTCGCGACGACTCTCTCTTATTCAATTCATGCGTTACATGTCATGTTTCATGTCATAACATCGATGATAGATCCAATATCAATCGACAGCCCAAAGAGCCTCCTCCGTCGAGAGAAGCAACATCCACCAGAAGTGCTAGAACTACAGCAACGATCTCGGCCCCTGATGCTGTCGCAGAGGAAACGGTCCCCAAACAGGAACGCGTTGGAATTGCCGGCTATTATCGTGTCCTGGAACGATGCGATGCCGCGACCACTCGAGCAGCATCCGCTTGATCCACGGAAACCTGGCAGGCTTCGAGAGCAGGTCGTCGAATCCCGCTTCCTGATATCGTCCACGCTCTTGTGCATAGAACCATGGGCCGGGATTCATCGCGATGATAGGAGTTGCACGGAGCCCCGGGTCGATGCTGAAGGGTGGTTGGTTGCGCAGGATACGCACGGCTGTGAATCCGTCCATGACTGGCATTTGGATCTTGAAGATAACAACAAAAAGGTTTTATTAAATGAAACTCGGTTGGATAGAATAAATTGGACCAGACAGACAGACAGACAGACATTCATGAATATCATGTCCGGTCGCGCATTCGCTGGATTCGATAGATAATCTAGCGCTTCTTGACCGTTCCAGACTGCAGAGACGGTGCAGTGCAGTTTCTCGAAGATTTTGATGCAAATCTTCTGGTTCACGGCACTGCGAGTTGAGGTTGAGGGTTTCATTCAGTTCCGATTGTCTGATGAGATGAGATGAGATGGCCTTTCTTACTTATCTTCCACAACGAGGATATGCATCTTTGTGATGGGTCTTGCTATATATATAGGAGTTGTCTTGATGGTTGAACCTTCGGGCGAGAGCATATATATATAGATATATATATGTACTGTGTGTCATAATTGGCGGATTTGCGCAAAATCGCAGATGACGTAGCATTCGCCTGTTGATTTCAAGCTCAAGGACCACGCTACTGTAGCTACTCGTCATTCACATCTTTCGATTGGAGATGTCCCACTTGCTGAAGTGTTGGTCGATCCCATGAAAAAGTCCCATTCCGGCAGATACAAATGCAAATCACTGCTGCGTTGGAGTTGGACAAAAGTTCAAAATTAATAGCCTGCACATTCAGATGCAGTTTGCGAGACCTGTTATACTTTGTAGCTAACACAATATATATAGGATTGCTGAGCATATACATTGTTCCATTGCCGAGTCATTACTACTATTCAATAGTTCCACTTCATTTCACAAGAGCTCTATGTTCATCTACTGGTGGGCTCTAATACACTTAGTACTGAATCTATTCGCATGGAACGTATACTATATATACATCTTTGATAGCACTCCAACTATGCGACATACAGACCACCACTGCGGACCTTCTTGCTACAGCGCTGGAACACCCGTCAACTTAAAATATCCCAGTTGAAGGCTCTGAAAGACCTACTGCGTTACTTGCGAGACATTGCCTAGAGACTCTGCTGGTTCGCGGCTCAAATTAGATAACTTGTACTGTCTGTGCCTTTCTCAGGCTCTCAGGGTCAAATTTCCCCTAAGTACTAGTATGCTGCTGAACTAAGAGTATAGTGTTCTCTTGAAAGTATATGATTTTTCTTTCCTTGCAACCCTGTGGTTCAAACAACCAGCACTACTCTGCTCCGGTCCTCTACGACACTTTTGAGCCTGGGAGGAATGAGGGAAGAATCGTTGCTTGTTGTCTTGCGCCTGGAATGCTCGAAGGATCACATGATACCCACCGATTGCCTGACCCAGACATACTGCATACATTCTTCTCTTGTATGAAGATGAGGTTAGGTAGTATACTGTAATGGCCCAGGGTTCCAGATCTTCGTCCATTCCCAGTCGCGCATACAGGATGACGCATTCTCGCTTCAGCTGCACACAGCGGCGTGGCATCCAGCCGAGACGAATCCCGATCTCCGGTTCGATCGAGGTATTTAAACATCTCTTCAATCGACGTCTGGATCGAACTTGGGTCATTATGCCTCGTCTATTTGCATTCTCATCGCATAATCCCAGGTAGTCTTAGACCCATCTTCACGCCCACGACTCCTCCAAATGAGATCCTCCATCGTTCTTCTCTTCCTTGCGTCCTTCCTCGGAGGCGCCGTTGCCCTCTCGCAGTCGGACGATGACTGTATTGTACGTACAGTATTCCTCATCCTCTTTCTCGTGCAAACTGGTCGTTGACATGGTATACATTCCAGTGGTCGTGCATGAATCAAGCCTTGAAATACAGCACTTGCACCGATGCCAAGGATCTCCACTGTATCTGCCACAGCACTGATTTCCAGAATGCGTGCACGAATTGTATCCAGACCCTATGCTCTGCATCAGCGTTGCAAGGTATGTTGTTCATGTTCGTGTCCGGGCACGATTGCTTTCCGGTGCCTCTGCTAGTTTATCTGGGGGTTCTTGATATCCTTCCTGTCCTGGATGGAAGAACCATGGCCGAATTAGCCTGCCTGACTGGCTGACTGATATTCGAAACGAACAGAGGCGCTCTCTACGAAGGATGTCGAGTGCCAGGGCCAGTAAGGCGACGACTCCGATCGATGGCTTCGAACAATGGGCCAGTTGACATGTGCGCTTTGAAATCACGATTCATGGCGTGTTGTCTGCTGCCTTTGGAAGCTGGCTGTCCAAGGACGAGCGAGCATTGGATTGTCTGTACGAGATAGGGCGATGATTGAATGTCAGAAGAGGACAGTGGATGTGCTTTGTTTGAGGTGATACAGAACGAATAGCAGATGTCTCTTCGTCGGTACATTGGATGTCAATCCACCAGGGTTGGTCTCTCGGCAATGTTCTGCTACTGTATCAGAGACTCGTAGCTGGCACTGGCTTGAAAACGGAAGATGAACCGATCTGATCGACGATATAGGAGTATATACAGTCGTCTGTCATTCGGTAACCATTCTACTCATCAGCGAAGATGTCTCATCTTGAAGCAATGAGGTGACAATTAACACACCCTGGGCCAAGGAAATTACAAGCGTCGATAGCAGCTCGAGCTCACTCTTCGCGTGGCTGTACATGGGAAGGATAGGAAGCTCGTTCAGCCTGATCATCGGGGATTCGGGAATTATTATTAATTGACATCATTCCCCCTCGTTTGTGTATTGTTCTCGTTATTATCCAGACCAAGTGTATCCCCAGAGTGCTCTGTTCTGTCCAATGGCGACAGGCACATTCCGGCATTCCATCGGAGTCCGCGCAACCAGAACACACGTTCGTGTCTTGCGACAGGAGACCCTAGAGTCTCCCGATCTCCAGGAAGCTTTGCTTGGCTCGCGATAAGGACGGTTTAGGGCGGAGTGAGGCATTTCTTGACTTCCCCCGAGGGCGTCTGATTGAAACAAAATCATCATTTAGTATTCTTATCGTCATCGTCGTGCAGATGCTTTGCAATAACTTCAACTGATCATTAGTGTCTCACTATCAACCGATTCTCGGCTTCTCCTGATCTTCTCAGCTTCCTATTCAGGCTTGAACCGAGAGGCTGCCCAGTGAAATGTGATTGAAATGTGATACTGGATTTCTCCACATGGATGTAACCTTCTGGACTAGAAAACAATTTACCAGTTCCTTGCAGCTTGGCTAACCGACTCAGGGGGTGATCTGCAATGCACAGAGACAATCGGCATTGGCTGGACTGCGCGAATTGGCATCATGAGGAGGAGCTGCTCGCGAGACCGAGAGAGATAACCGGCTTTCTGGGGTCTGGGTCTCATGCGCGACAGGAAACACAGTTACTCAAACAAGACGAACCACATAAATAGAGCTCTCCCCACACGATGATCTTCTCCAGCATATGCCAGTGTGTTGATCCCTTTTCCTCCTCCGACACACTAGGTGGGACAGACACTGGTCAATTGCAATAGTGCCTGGGCTGAAGCATCCACGACAAACGTCCTGCACGATGGTCGCTTCCGCCGCTCTCTACGCCCTCCTCTGCTCCCTGGCGGCACCAGCCCTGGGTGCTGTCCATGAGCGTCTGGCAGCAGTTCCCAGTGAATGGTCGCTGGTGAACCCTGCGTCGGATGACACCACTCTCACCTTGTCCATTGCCCTGGTCCGTGAGAACCTGGACCAGCTGGAGTCCAAGTTGATGGCCCTGTCCACCCCGGGACACGCCCAGTACGGCCAGTGGATGGACAAGCAGGACATCGACTCCCAGTTTCCTACCGTCAGCGACGAGGCCGTGGTCAACTGGCTCAAGAGCAATGGCATTACCAAGATCCATCGCGACGGCAGTCTGGTCAATTTTGCGACCACCGTCGGCACCGCCAACAAGCTGCTCAATGCCTCCTTCGCGTGGTACCAGAACGGCC
This sequence comes from Evansstolkia leycettana, assembly GCA_000787455.1. Lineage (NCBI taxonomy): Eukaryota > Fungi > Ascomycota > Eurotiomycetes > Eurotiales > Aspergillaceae > Evansstolkia > Evansstolkia leycettana. The sequence continues at coordinate 8,903 of JSYV01000217.1, read as the reverse complement.
CATCGCAGAAGCTGCGCACCACGGAGTACTCCATCCCGGACGAGCTGAAGCAGTCGATCGATCTCATTGCGCCCACCGTTTTCTTCGGGAACACCCAGGCTCATGCCGCCATCCCTTCCCTGCCATCGCAGGCCCGGAAGCGCCGCGACGACGCAGCGACAGCCATTGACGCATCCTGCAACACCCTCATCACCCCAGCATGCTTGAAGCAGATGTACAATCTGGGCGACTACCAACCCAGCGCCGACTCCGGCAGCCGGATCGCTTTTGGCAGCTTCCTGAACCAGTCGGCGTCCTACTCGGACCTGGCCCAGTACGAACGGCAGTTCGGCATCCCATCGCAGAACTTCTCCGTCGAGCTGATCAACGGCGGCGTCAACGACCAGGATCCTGCCACCATCCAGGACGGGGAAGCTGACCTCGACGCCGAGTTGATTGTGGCCGTCAGCCATCCCCTACCGGTGACCGAGTATATCACGGGGGGATCGCCGCCCTTCGTCCCCAACCTCGACGAGCCTACCGCCGCCGATAACCAGAACGAGCCCTACCTGCAGTACTACGAGTATCTGCTGTCCAAGCCCAACTCGGAGCTTCCGCAGGTCATCTCGAACTCCTACGGTGACGATGAGCAGACCGTCCCCGAGTACTACGCCAGGAGAGTCTGCAACCTGATCGGCCTCATGGGTCTCCGTGGCATCTCCGTTCTCGAATCGTCGGGAGATACTGGTGTCGGCGCGGCATGCCAGTCAAACGATGGCAAGAAGACCCCCCAGTTCACCCCGACATTCCCCGGCTCTTGCCCCTGGATCACCGCCGTTGGCGGCACGCAGGCCGTGGCCCCTGAAGTCGCCTGGGTCGCCAGCTCCGGCGGGTTCAGCAACTACTTCCCTCGCGCCTGGTACCAGGAGGCAGCCGTGGAAGACTATCTCAGCCACCATATCAGCAAGGAGACCAAGGAGTACTACGAACCGTACACCAACTTCCAGGGCCGTGGATTCCCCGACGTCTCTGCCCACAGCTTGACCCCCGAGTGAGTCCAGTCTCTCTTTTTTCTTTCTCCCCACTTTTCAGAAGCGGTTTTCACTGACACCTTTCTTTCTTTCTTTCTCTACAGCTACCAAGTCGTTTACAACGGTCACCTCGCCAGATCCGGCGGCACCTCCGCCGCTTGCCCCGTCTTCTCCGCCATCATCGCTCGGTTGAACGACGCGCGTCTCCGCGCCGGCAAACCGGCTCTCGGCTTCCTCAACCCCTTCCTGTACTCTGCGGGATTCCGCGCCCTGAACGACATCACCGGCGGTGGCTCGCAGGGCTGCTCGGGCATCAATCTCCAGACCGGCCAGCATGTCCCCGGTGTTATTCCGATTCCATATGCTTCGTGGAACGCCACCGAGGGATGGGATCCTGTAACCGGTCTGGGAACGCCTGACTTTGAGAAGCTCAAGGAGTTGGTTCTGTCGTTCTGAGGTTCTGATGACTGGCGAGTGTGCTGGTAGGATGCATCATGGAATACGTCCTGCATGTGCGAGTGTTCCATGCATATAGCACTTTGCATGTTGCATGTATATATACTTCTGTGTATATACACATATACACATAGATGACATATATATAATTGTCCTACGAATCAAATTAGTCCCGACTCTTCAACAAACCATTTCCTAGCATGAAGATGGCTCGACTTAGCACTATAGATATCTAGCTTTTTACTATAGTAGTTTATTTAGAACGCAACTCGAAAGGATTTGTTAAAAAAATAATAATAATTCATCAAGAGCAACCAGGGACTTGTTATTTCCTCGTATTTTGACTTTGACAAACGCATATCAAACCGTCGGAGTCATACCGATGTCGCCGAAAGGGCGTAACCAACAATATATACTTAGTGTATATACTACATAAACACATCTACATCTACATCAGCGCCATGCACTCCGTACAGTCATCTACAAAACAATAACCCCCTCCCTAGACACGATGGACGCCTCCTCAATCCTCATCGAACCCGCGCGCTTCCCCGAAGATGCAACCCTGATCACCTCCCTCTTCTCCGCATACGCTGCCTCGCTCGGCATCGACTTGACGTTCCAGAACTTCGCTAACGAACTCGCTTCCCTGCCGGGGAAATACGCCGCAGAGCAAGGAGGAGCGTTGCTGATCGCGCGGCGAATTGACAAAACCACCGCCGAGAGCGAGAATACTACTGATCACGGCAGATATTCTTCCATCGTGGTGGGATGCGTCGCCCTGCGCGCCAACCCTCCAACTACATGGTGCGAGATGAAGAGACTATACGTCAGTCCGGAGGGACGAGGGATGGGAATCGGGCGGCGCTTGCTGGAGGCGATTGTCGAGCAGGCCAAAGCGATGGGGTATTCGGGGATAAGACTCGATACGCTGCCGAGTATGCGTGTCGCGAGGGGGTTGTATCGCAGGTATGGCTTTGAGGAGATCGAGGCGTATTATGAGACGCCGATTGAGGGGACGGTGTTTTTGGGATTGAGCTGGAGACGGCCGAAAGAAGATGGAGAACAGCAGGATTGCTCATGAAGGAGTCGAGTCGACTGCCCAGCTGGGGGCAAGTTGTTTATTCTTGGATTCTCTCTCGGACAATGTCCGGTTCATCCACTGCATAGGTTGGCTCTACATCACATCAGGGAGAAATCGTTCCCCCCCGCCATTATTCGCTTTCATCTCCGTTTCTACTTACTTGTACGGAGTACGGATTACATTTCCCAACCTCAAAGGGGCGCACCATGCCCCAATTGCAGGGGCACATCCTCCTCCTCGACGGAGGTCTCGGAACCACCCTCGAAGAACCGCCCTACAACGTCCACTTCACCCCCGCCACGCCTCTCTGGTCCTCGCATCTGTTGCTCTCCGATCCAACCACTCTCGAAACCGTACACCGTTCCTTCGTCGACGCTGGCGCCGACATCGTCCTCACAGCCACCTACCAGACCAGTCTCGAAGGGTACGCTCGGACGGACTCGAAATACACCCCCGACGATGCGGTGCGGTATATGCGCTCGGCCATTCTGCTGGCACGGTCGGCTGTTGCGTCGTCGTCGTCATCGTCGTCGTCTGGGACGAACAACAAATCTTCTGCTCGCGTCGCGCTCTCTCTCGGTCCCTACGGCGCGACGATGACGCCCGTCGCGGCCGAGTATTCGGGGTTATATCCCGAGGAGATGGACTCGGAAGACGCGTTGCGGGAATGGCATACCAGGCGGTTGAGGGTGTTTGCGGATGATGCGGCGTCGTGGGATGGCGTCGCGTATGTTGCGTTCGAGACGGTGCGGAGGGCCGACGAGGTGCGTGCCATCCGTGCCAGTGTGCGCGACGCGAGCGGAGGAGTTGCTACGAAGCCATGGTGGATCTGTGGCGTGTTTCCCGCGGAGGAAGTGGACGAGGCAGATGTGCGGCGGTGGGTGCGTGCTGCGCTGGACACTCCAGGCGATCGGGGAGAAGACCTGCCGCGGCCATGGGGTGTTGGGATGAATTGCACGCGGATAGGGAATGTGGCGCGCATCGTGGAGATCATGGAAGATGAGGTGCATAATATCGTCACCGAGGGCAGTTTCGTCGACGAGTGGGCGACTTCCTCTGGTCGGCCGTGGCTGGTCTTGTATCCCGATGGAACGCAGGGCGAGCAATATGATCCCGCCACGAAACAGTGGGTGAAGAAAGGCGGAGATGCGCCGAGTCAGCCCTGGGAAGATGTTTTCGAGGATATCATCCAGGTGGTAGGACAGAGAGCAAAGTGGGAGGCAATGATCGTAGGAGGCTGTTGCAGGACAACACCAGCGCACATTGCTGCTCTACGGGGGAAGATTGATCGAATCCGCCGATCATGATGACCTGGGGGGATTGAGAAGCGGTCATGAATTTCATTCCATGTTTTAGCGACATCTGTGTCCATGTACATGTACGACTAACTATTCATTTTGGATACCCGAAATTCGATCGTTCGTTCTCTGAGCAATATAATTAAGTCCGTCACGCTGTCCACAGGCGAATCTCTCTCTGTATTAAGAACTAGACGCAACACTTGCCATTCTCATTATGTATCAACCATTTCCACAGATCATTTCCGTGGTTTCTGCGCCGTCGCAAAAGAACTGGGAATTCGAATCAGCCACCCATCATCCCGTCCTTCTCGTACCTTTTCTTGCCAACTTACCAGTGGGTATAGACGTGCATCTTGTTCGTCTTGATCTCCTGCCGAACATGCGCCAGCAACACCTCCACCTCGGCCACTGACCACCCCCCAAACCGCGTGAACAACGCCAGAGAATAGCTATCCACCGCGCCCCAGAGAAACTGCACGCGGAAGTACCGCCCAATCTCCTTGAGGCGCTTGTCCTTGGGCCACGTTCCGATCGGGCAGACCTCCTCGTGGATATTGACGTTCTCGAACGACGCGTCTTCCAGCAGTTTCTTGAACTCGGGGAAAAGGTCAAAGACCATGCCGTTTGCGTGGGAGATGCGGTTGAACTCGGCCTGAAAAGGGCCACTGTCAGCGCGAAGGAATACCTCGAGAAGGACGACGAGGCAGACAAACTTACAATCCACTTGTATGTGTGGCTATTTCTGGATAGGTACCGTCGTCGCAGTCCATATGCGTCCGGCATTCGGACAGCTCTATTCTACCGCCCGCTTTGAGATGTCTGTACGGTACGAGGGGCTGTTAGCAGTTTGTTTGATGCTTGATGGTCCACATTCATATCATGCGACATACTTATAGCAGTGGGCCAGGAAGCCGGGCCAGTCCGTCAAACTTCCCGCCAGACAGTGGACATGGATGAAATCGAACGAATTCTCCGGGAAGCTCCATTCCTGCCTCACGTCGTCAATGATGAACCGGACATTGGGAGGGACCCTGTCAATCGACGTTAGAAGCTTGAGGAGACCCTTTTTTACCAATTGCGACAGGGACTGACAGACCAGCCAGGCTGAATGGGAGACAAGTCCACTCCAATCACCTCTGCGGATGGAAACTCATCCGCCACTGCCCGTGGTTGTCAGTGAATGGATTCCCAGGTGGCATGGGAGTCGAGCAGTTCTCATCTCACTCTCAATCGCCCAGATGCCGGTGCCAGTACCGACATCCAGGATCTTCTGGGGCTTCGTCAACTCCGTCCGACACAACCCTCCATCGAGAGAGAGTCGGAAGACATGGTGAAGCAGATCTAGCCATTCTTGTTCCTTTTCGTCATTGGGGAGCACCTGGACCGGATCGCCAGAGCTGGTGGATATCATATACCGAGAGGGCCAGTGACTCACATAAGAACCAGAGCGATATGCATGGTAGGTCCGACCATTCTCGTAGACGTATTTGTATATGGACGAGGAGAGCGAGGTCAAATCGCTCTCCACACTGTCGAGATCATCAGATTCTGACTATCGAACACGATCGGTTAGCTATCTTTCATGTTTTCAGTAAAGTTACTGAACTTGTACGCCTTACGTCAACTTCAAAGGGCGCATTGGCCGGTGTCTCTGGTCCTGCCATGCTCAGCGCGACAAGAATGGCAGTCCTCCGAAGGATCTCGATTTCGCAGATCAAACTGATGATCTTCTCTCTGGAGTCTGCAATAATAATATCGAAGCTCCTACGGAGGAGTTATTCTTATTATCGCCATAGTTATTCAATCAGACACAGATTGATCTGGGGATATGAACATCCAAGCCATCGATCATCAATCTCATCAATCTACTGCAGTGACATGCAATCCAGTGGTCCACCTTGGGGTCTTTTTTCCTCGACCGACAGCCTATTTGATAACTTGACAGCTCTTGGACAGGAAACCGACAACGACTAGATCGAACTATCACGAGCGACCAGCTGCAGAACGCCTGAAAGATCACCCTTGACAGCACGATAGGCTCGGGGAGCTGCGGATAACGGGCCGTTGCGCAAGACTAAAAGTAAGGCGGCTCCACCATGTCCACATCTTGGATCTACAGAGTACACAGGACATACATGAAAAGGAGAGTCTTTTTGCCTTCCATGATGTGATTGTGTGATTGCGGTGAGGACTGGCCTAGTCACTGGATGCATACATGGGACCGAAGTGGTGCGCTGTCTCGACTCTCAGAACCATTTATCTTTGGGAGACGCAGATCCCATTCGTCGGGGATCTTTCTCCGAAGCTGCAGAATGAAGTCGGCATTGGATGTCCACCTTGTCCAGACTCTGGGATCGATAGATCTTCTGCGCGGCAGTCCGTGTCCAGTCTAGCCCAGTGCTACAGGATGCGCAGTCTCGGACTCAGATTACGACAACGTTATTGCGTTAGACTGCGAGTCCAGTTGCCCCCTGGTCCCCTGATGGACAGTCCCATTCTCTTATTACCATCAGGGGGACCAGGGTCATGACGGAGAAGAAAGTGACACAGCACAATTACTCCTCCGTAGCATTATCATTATCGTTATTTTGATATTTTGGAACTGAAACCAAACCAACGATAATACTAGCTGCTACTACTGCGTAATGTTCACCCTGGCGTGGACGACGGTCGCTGGCTGGCTGGCGTATCTCGTCGGCACAGCTATCTATCGCCTGTACTGCCACCCGCTGGCCAAATTCCCAGGCCCCAGACTCGCGGCCTTGACGCGGTGGTATGAGTTCTATCACGATGTGATCACGCCGGGGCAGTTCATCTGGAAGATCGAGAAATTGCACGAGAAGTATGGTAAGTCGGGAATCGACGGGATGGTTTGGTTCCTTTGCTCTCAAGCTCTGTTCTCTGTTTCTGTGTCGGTCATTCGTTACCACCGCCATGGATCCCTTTGTTTCATCGCAAGGGGACCTGCAATGAAAGAGTCCTCGAGTGACACATACGGAGGTGCGTGTCCATGGAACTAATGCTGCGAACCTTCCCCCAGGACCCATTGTCCGCATCACCCCCGAAGAACTGCACATCAAGGACCCGGACTTCTACGACGAGATCTATGCGCCGGCGTCCAAGAGGCGCGACAAGTATGGCGATTGGACCATCGGCGCAGGAGCACCGGCGTCGACGTTTGCGACCGTGTCGCACAACCACCACCGTCTGCGGCGCGCGGCCATCAACCCGTTCTTCTCGAAACGCGCCGTCGCCAGCGCCGAGCCCCTCATCTGGGATAAGATCGAACGGCTCTGCCAGCGGTTCGCGGCCGCATGCCAGACCAAGGAGGTGCTGCGGCTCGATGCCGCGTACATGGCGCTGACGATGGACATCATCACCCACTACGCCTACGGGGAGAGCTACAACTATCTCGCCGAGGACGACTTCAAGCTCGAATGGAAGGATACCGTCATCGGCGGCTCCGCGAGTGGCGCGTTGATCCGCCAGTTTCCCTGGGCGTTTCCGATCATGAAGTCGGCCCCGCTGGCCCTCGTCAGCAAGGCGGCGGCTTTGGGAGGCGGCGCCCAAAGCCGCCGCCTTGCTGCAGTGGCAGCGGATGGTGCGTCGGCAGGTCGACTCCATCATCGCCAACAACCGCGCGGGCAAGAAAGCCGCAGGCACCGTCTTCCAAGCCTTGCTGGACAGCGACCTGCCGCCGGAGGAGAAGGAGGCCGGCCGTCTGCAGGATGAAGCGCAGACATTGGTCGGGGCGGGGAGCGAAACCACCACCAAGACTCTGACCATTGTGACCTTTTACCTGCTCCAGGATAAGAAGAAGCTGGAGAGACTGCGCCAGGAATTGTCGACCGTGCCTCTCCGGCCGGGACCAGAAGGTGGGCTTTGGTCGCAGCTGGATCAACTGCCGTATTTGGTGAGTGTCGTTGGTCCGTGGACATGGGTATTCACGATCAATCAATACTGACCCCCTTCTACGGAGTAGAATGCCCTGATCAGTGAAGGCCTCCGCCTGATGCACGGCGTCACAACACGTCTGCCCCGAGTAGCCCATGGACCGATCCAGTACAAGCAATGGGAAATCCCACCCAACGTAAGTGCATCATACAGCATTTATACCCTCTCAACTTCCAACTGATGACGCTCATATCTTATCGTCAACAGACGCCGGTCAGCGAATGCAATTACTTCGTGCACATGGACCCAGCCATCTTCCCGGAGCCATTTGAGTTTAAACCCGATCGCTGGATCGAAGCCAAAGAGAAGGGCATCCGTCTTGATAAGTACTTGGTTTCCTTCAGCAAAGGCAGCCGTCAATGCGTGGGTTTCAAGTACGACAACTCATTGCTGCACATGACATGAACATTCGCTGATCTCCGCTTACAGTCTCGCATACGCCGAGCTTTTCTTAACGCTCGCGACTGTCCTTCGCCGATTCGAATTCGAGAACTTCGAAACGACAGTCGACGATGTGCAGATCGCGAGAGATTACTTTGTGGGGGTCCCTGAGCCGGGCTCCAAGGGTGTCCGAGCCGTGGTGACGCAGGTGCTGCAGTGAGTCGATAATGATTTGGATCTGCTCAAATTTCCTGGTCGAGATAATGCATGGGGTATATATATAAATCAATATACATATATATATATGGCTGTCAATGGTGGTCTGTGCTCAGTGACCTCAAGAAAAAAATTTATTTACCAGTACATTCCCTTTCAAGAATAAATTTCATTACTAATAGTGTAATGGGGTGGCCTGCCCCTCCATTGGATTCCGAAGCCCAATCCCCAAGACCATGAGATAAAAACCTTACACCTCCCAAGCTCCCTGTAGTAGTTACATAGACAGAATTGATTTTCTCTTCTCTCTTATTCTTACTCTCAGATTCTTATATAGCCTTAATAGGCTATAAGATGCAGGCCTCAGCTATATACTGCTAATTATTAGATGTTACGGCACAGGCATAAGTGCGAGAAGACAACAGCCAGTCAACCCCGCGCAAGGCGGATATCGGGAAATGGAGGAACCAGAAGTCACGTGACTCCCTACCCCAGACCTAC
>JSYV01000216.1:0-36289 GCA_000787455.1 Evansstolkia leycettana | reverse complement strand
CACTATTAAGGGGGTTCGGGTTCTCAGGAATGTCCGGTTCGATGATATGTCCGGTTAGATGATGGATTACGTTATTGGAGTTACATAAATGCACGTCACGTGGCTTCCTACGTCCATACACTGGGTGGCCCTGCCACTGGGAATCGGTCAATAATAACAAGCAGGCAATAAATGTCCTCGCAGGTGGGGAGAGACCAAGCTATCTTAGGGTTATCAGAGTGGGGTTGCGTCAGTTCAATAGAATCTCTTTACGATCTCTATATCTACTTTATTTATACGGAAATCTCGGTCTTTTTGGCCCAACTCCTCCGAGATAATCTATATATTCTGCATTCTATATCCCTACTCTAGGCCTCATACGGGAGCATTAAGTAGGCGAGGGCTGTAGGTCCAAGCTCATATACTCCGTACAATACGAAGTACTTACTCCCTTTTACTCCGTAGATGGTCTATAGAATGGAATAATATAGGTACTACGTAAGAACTACAGAGATAAGAAGCACCTATAGTAAAAATCCATGATTACTATGTACTCCGTATAAGTCATACTAGACGGGTGAGGGCGTAAGCCAGAGACCCCCAACTTCCAAGAAAATCAACGGCTTGCCAAATACATACGCGGATCTCCGCCGTCTTGTGGAATTGATTACAGTACTTGACACTCCCAAGGTCATTGATCCATTGCATTGTGGTCTTCCTACTCCATCAGTGTAGTTCAAAGAGCAGGAACCAGATTGGTTCGCATCAATTGCGAGGTTCGGAAGGCTGCATGCAGTACAATGGATCTATCATTTAGGTAGAATTAAGATTTCGGTTTCACCCAGGGTTTACCAGACACTAGTATCGCCTTGTGATTCCAGCCCGTGGACGGGAGTACAGTACGTTTCAAGAAGTGTCGGTGTTTTGCGCATTATTCAGAAACCAAGAATCTCAACGTCAGACTCAAGAACCAATGTGAAGATCTACACCGGGAGTTAACTCGATGATCTGGAGACTCAAGTGTCAAGACTTTGCTTCCCCTTGACCCACAGAAGTCGCAAGGATCCCCGTCGTGCATTGGCCACTTTGGGGTTTAGGATGGGCCCTGTCCTTCATAACGTAAGTCATTATTAAGACTACGGAGTACTTGCCTAGGCGAGTAGGACCTACGCGTTGCTGGCGAACGCATTTCCCTTGATGCAGAAGTCTAGCTGGCGCTCAGGCCATGCATAGGAGCATGTGCGCTGCTGCCCATTGAGACTCTTCTGGTGACAGCTGGCATTTTGAAATGAAAAATCCTAACTATAAATTCTGCTATTGCGTTTTGCTCTCTCCTTTCTGTTAGTCTCAAAGAGATGAATAGATTTTGTGAAAGGGTACAAGCAACAGTACCGAGGACATACGCATTTTACTGCGGGCTGTGACGCCACGAGCAATCTGGTCCATCTGAGCAATTGGGCGAGCCACGATCTCTTCACCACAGTCCTGTACATACATACAGTAATATAATGTACCTCGATGCGAGTACAGACCCTTACTCGATACTTTGTGATATTCGACGTTCAGTATATATTGTGCCCACGTGCCATTCTGTCTTTGAACGTGACTGCCAGAGGGCGGAGTTAACTCTCGGACAATCGATCCATAGTAGTAACAATGGACTGATAACGAACTTGATCTTGAACCTGGAAAAAGTTGGAGTTTTCTGCTTCTTGATTGAGTTTTTTTTTTTTCTGTGGTCATTTTACCTGCAGATTCTTGCTCAGACCTGCATCTGCAAAAAGCCCCCTTTCTTCCTTGACTCTCCTCTCCCCTGTTCTGCGTCCAAACCCCTTTTTAAACTCCCCACTGTTCGGTGCCGCATGAAGGATCAAACTCCCCCTGTCCATTCTTCTTCAAGACCCCTGAACTTCGGCGCTTACGCCCGGACCAAATACGTCGATAACTGTCTGGACCTGTGAAACTCCCGCGTTTCGCCAGTCGACTCTCCGGGCCCTGTGTCTCAAAATTGCCCCTTCCGATGTCGTCCTGAACAGCCAGCTAGGCTCGCGTGTTATTATTATGATCCTCCCATGCTTATCCAGCGCCCTATACTAAACGAACCATGTCGCAGGTTCGGCGGCAAGAGGGCGACCATGGCCAACAGCCCCCAACATTTCCCATCTCTTCACCACCACGAAATCAACTGCCTCCGCATCCCTCTTTAACCGGCAACATTATACCTCGTGATTACCTGGGACCGCGATCTGACGGGCAGGCGTTGCGTTCGGGTGTTGCTTCTGCTGCTAACCCCCGCAAAACGGCACCGTCTCCCCTGCATACAAGCTTTGGACCTCAGTCCCCTCGCCGAGACAACCCAGAGTACTCTCAGAGTCCCCTTTCACCAAAATCTATAGCCACTGGCGGCTCTCCTTTTCACAGTCAGCAGTCAAGTGGCCGCGTCGGTCAATCCGGGCTTCCAGCCTCGCCTGCCAGCTCAAACCCAGTCTTGTCTGGCCGATCAGAATCGGTACAGAAGGAATTGTCGGACGGTCATACTCCGCATGCTAGAAACATGGCCGAAAATTCGAACAAAAGTTCGAACTCTGAACAACAGCGAATGAATTCACATACACCGGACTCAAATCCATCAAGCACACCGTCTCCGATCTCCCCGGAAAGCCAACAGTCCATGTCTGGAGATCGCTTGGGTCAGCGGATTATGCCCCGTACTTCGTCGATCGATTCTGCGATTTCATCTCTCTCCCTGGCTTCCAACTCGCACAAATCGTCTTTTGATGCGAGTACATTGACCTCCGCTGATATCAACAACCTTATCTCGGCGGCTGGATCGGCTGAAGCTGTCATTGTACATCTCTTGAAGGAGAAGCATCACGCCGCGTCTCAGAATTCACAACTCTGGCGCTTGGTGGATAAGCAGCGCACCCTTATTCTTGGCTTGAATAAGGATCTTGAGCGTGCTTTGAGAGACAAAGAAAAGTACAAGAAGAAAATCAAGGAACTACAAAACACAGTCCCTCCTCTGCCGGTATCAGAATCCCAACCTTTCCCTTCGCAACCTGCAGATGGCAATAAGAAAGTTGATGACCAAGCGCCCCATGTACAGTCTTCAGGACAAGACCAGGCATCCTCCGCAAGGCTTCAAAACCTGCAGTCTCACAGCCCCGAGCAGAAATCGGAGCCTGGCGCGGAACGCGCAGCTGACGTATCCGCCCAGACGTTGCCCATTGAAGTGGGCTCAGTGGACCGTGCGATGAACAATGTGTCCCATGATTCCATTGAGGATGCACCCGATATCGTTAAGGAGGAAAGACTTGTTCATCCATCTGACCCGCCAAATTCGCAGTCTCCAATGAACCCCGGGCATGGAATCTCTGCCACGCGTCCAGATTCTGCAAGCTCCAGTTCTACTGCACATGATTTTCTACCTATTGAAGGAAAGCAAGACAGAATCCCGCACCCGAGCCGGAAGCCCCCTCCCGCACCTCTAAACCTTGGCCAAACAGGGCGCACAATTTCAGAGAATTCAGTATCCTATGATTCAGAATCTGACTACGAGGATATTCTTGAGGTGGACGAGTTAATAGATGTGGAGCGCGGGAGAAGGAAAACGAGGGAGGAAGATGATAGGGAGCGCGAGGCAGCATTGGTGAGGGAGCAAGAGTCTCGCAGCGCTTCGAAGAAGAAATCTAAACATTCGAGGGCATCTCAGGGTCCATCTGGATCGAACGAAATGCCCGCGCCTGCTGCCTTGCCGTCAAGCCCACGACAAACCGTCACAGCTTCCCCGCCACTCATTGGGCAATCGGGGTCTCTCGCATCCTCGCTTAGTCCCCAGGGTCATCACCTCATGTCTTCAAATGATCGGCCAATCGGTGCCTCTCCGAAGAGTCCAGGGTTACCTCTCAGTCCCAGACCTGGAGATCGTCCTATCGGCTCTCCATTACCGCGGAATCCGAGGGATCCTTCCTACTCTACAACCTCCCCGCCGATGTCTCCAGGGACTGGTATGCCAGGGCTGCCACTCTCACCTCATGCCACGAAGTTTCAGCCTCCCTCGTCCCAAGGGACTTCTGCTCATCTTTCCTCGAAGGCAAATAGTTCACTGCCCAACCCTATCTCAATTGATGCCGCTAACCGGCCAATCCCTTTAATTGACGCTGCGATTAAAATAGACAGTCCGAGGTCGCCCCAGCAGGCTCATAGCAGCATCTATCAGGGGTTGAAATCAGACGAGTATCCGAACCTGCTCTTACCTCCAAATGCTCTCCCACTCATTCAAGTGAAGGTCTTCTCGTCAAGGCTTCGACCTTCCAGAAACAGTTACTTAGGATTAAGGCCTACGGACGAGGACCCCGTCTTCACTCTAAGTGTCTTCTCGCGATCGGAAAATCGAGAATTATGGCGTGTTGAAAAAGTTATCGCGGCTCTGCCGCAGCTAGATCAACAGATCCGGCAGTTATGCAATTTTACGGGGAAACTGCCTGATCGAAGCATCTTCAGTGGACACTCGCCTGCAAAGGTAGATGCACGACGCGCAGCTTTAAATTCGTACTTTGACACTCTGCTCGACACGCCAATGGACGAAAGAGCAGCTTTGATTATCTGTCAGTTCCTTACTGTCGATGCAATCGAGCCTAGGGATGACGAGACGACTTTGCTGAAGAGCAAGGGTCCGCCACGACCTGAGATGTTACGGGGTCCCGATGGAAAGCCTAGAAAGGAAGGCTATCTCACCAAGAGAGGGAAAAACTTTGGCGGCTGGAAGGCGAGATATTTTGTGCTTCATGGTCCTGAACTGAAATACTTTGAGTCACCTGGTGGCCCTCATTTGGGGACCATCAAGATCTATAATGCTCAAATCGGCAAGCAATCGCAGAATACGACCCTTCAGAGTAACTCTCCCTCACGCGTTGACGAGGATTCCGACAATCAATACCGTCACGCATTCCTCATCTTGGAGCCGAAGAAAAAGGATTCGTCAGCTCTCGTTCGGCATGTCCTTTGCGCCGAGAGCGATGAAGAAAGGGACGCTTGGGTCGAAGCACTTCTGGAGTACGTAGAGAGCCACACATCGGACAATGAGGGTTCGAACAATGCCCAGTCCAAGGGTCAGTCGCACGTACCAGGAAAGCAGGCAAAGCAGGCTTCGGGTGGGAAAGGCAGGTTCTTTCCCAATGGCAACAAGAAAAGCGGCAAGGGAATCGATAGTCCAGAGCTGGATGGACCCGAAACCGTCCAAGGTTTTAGCTACGACGATGCTGTTCCCGCCGAGCCTCCGGTTCTCGGACCGTCCCTTGACAAGGCTGCAGTGAGACCGTCACAAAATCTTCCAGCGCCATTGACGGAGTCTGCAGACGCGATTCAGTCTCAGAACTCTGCATTGGAGCACGGACAGCCTTCATCTCATCCCTCGAAAGTGATTTCTGGGCCCACAAATGGTGCGGTTATCCAAGATGTGGGTGCATGGGGAAACAAAGCCGCTACCTCTGCGAAAGAGAAAAAGCGCAGTATTTGGGGTTTCCGCACGAGATCATCCTTTGACCTGGCTTCTCAAGTTCAAGGTCATCACGAAAGCTTGGCAGCCCAGGGTCATACCAATAATTTGAGAGATGGAAAGGACCCCGTCAGACCCGTTTTTGGTATACCATTGGCAGAAGCCGTCCTGCATTGCGCGCCGCAAGGTGTCAATAATGTGGAACTGCCTGCCGTTGTTTATCGCTGCATTGAGTACCTACGAGCGAAAGATGCTGCGTCAGAGGAGGGCATTTTCCGCCTAAGCGGATCGAATGTTGTCGTCAAGGCTCTGAGAGAAAGATTCAACACAGAAGGCGACATTGATTTCTTGGCCGATGACCAGTATTATGACGTCCACGCCGTGGCCTCCCTCTTCAAGCAATACCTACGGGAGTTGCCTACTACGGTTCTGACCAGAGAGTTGCATTTGGACTTTCTACGTGTGCTTGGTTAGCTTGCCTTGTTGTCTTCCCCCCTCTATTCAAAGGCTTTGCTGACCATTTCCCCCTGTAGAGCTCGACGAGAAACAGAAGAAGATCGTGGCCTTTAATACCCTTGTTCACAAACTTCCGAAGCCGAATCTTGCTCTTCTAAGGGCACTTACAGAGTTTTTGCTCGGGATTGTGAATAATTCAGATGTGAACAAGATGACAGTCAGGAATGTCGGCATCGTATTCGCTCCGACATTGAATATCCCGGCACCGGTCTTCTCCATGTTTTTGACAGACTTTGATAGTATCTTCAACGAGCCGCCGAGCTCTGATGTGACGACTGTAGAGCTGACCGCCACCCCATCGCTGTCGCCAGAGGACGTCCGTTCTCCGTGCCATCAAATGTTCTCAGATATACCTTCCCCTGCTTATAACCAGACATCGTTTCAAGACCACGAGGATTCCCAGAATCACGAGCCTCGGAATTTAAATGCAATTCACGAGACTGGCTTCATTTCCATGCAACAAAGCTACGAACAGCCTTCTTACAAACAAGAGAATGGCGATTCCAATCAGGCAAACGCTGCTCAATTGTCCACGAACAGGATGCTGACGCCACATCTGGATAATTCCCGCTCAGCTAAGGCGAAGAGGAGAGAAAGTTCCCTTCTTTTCATGGATGCAAATGCAAACCGTCGGAACTCTGCGATACTTCCATTCCGCGATGACCATTGTGAGCATGCTCCCCAGGTCAGTTCGAAGTGAATCTCATATGGACTAACCGTTGAAAGCCCTAGTGGCCGAAGAGTCTGCCTTCGAATAGATGCCCAATGAGTGTTTGCATAGATCCCTTCATTAGTGCAGTTCTTCATCGGCTTCTCCGCCCTTATTTACGCTTTCTGGGCAAGTGTCTTCATGTGTTTACGATTGTCATTCTGTACAATGGCTGTGCCATTGTAATCGTGACCACTCATGCGTTGCACGAATCCGAAGTGATGACTTATGTTGAGTGTCAAGGTCCCGAAAAGGGATGCTGTAATAGTAATGATAATACCTAGAGATCTAGGTACCTTGCGATTGAGGGTAAGGTGAGAGATTACCTTCTGGTCACTATTGACTGGGAAATGTCTGGCACTTCTTTATTCGACTGTCATCTTCGTTCTCATTTCCTTTTCACCTTATTACCCGCTTTATGTCTTCCTTTCTTCTCTCCTCACTCTCTTCTTTTGTCTTGGATCATTTCCAGGCTGTTTGGAAATCAATATACCCCTTCTTGTTTTCACAAGGATTGCGGCGCTTCTTGCGGGCATATTCTTTGTGGCGTTCTGTGGCAATCTTCATATCATGTCTTTCCTATTCTCTTCCTAGATCTTTGGACTCCATATACGTGAACATATTTTCACTGAGTGTCTTCAACTGTCTGTTCAGATGACGTATAGCAGCGCTCGTATCTGATTTATATCAGGCAGTTGCTGTCGCTTTGCTCGCTATCTTCCTTTGTGTGGAGACTTGATCAATGAAACGAGAAGTACTGCTTGCAATTAAATATGCCACTATATGCAATTGAATATTAGCAGTCTCCAACTCGCTATATAGTAAACTAAAATCCCTTCGTGCGTTCTCTCCTCCAGAAACCCATCAATTCTCCATTTTCTCGAACCCACTCCCGCACGTTATCCACCAGCGCCTTTGCCATACCCTTACTCTTATTCTTGCTCACTGACATTCCGCTACCCGCCAGACCAGCAGTAGGTATAGGATCGCCCGTAGCATATTCGGAGCCCATTGTAGGCAGAACATTATCACCAGCACTCAAGCTTACGAATAGCGCGAATGGAACGAGCCAGACACATAGCCCGAAATAAGAGGCGACTTCAGTGAAGGTCGGCATATCCTCCGCATTGTACTGCTGGTACGGTTGGCGCCAGCTGCTTCCACCTCCTCGCTGTTGGGTCGGGGCCAGCGGCTTCGAGAAATGACGGAACCATAACCAGTGATTCAGCCCAACTAGGACGCAAGATAAAATGAAAAGAGGGTCCGATAGCTTAACGACGGGGAAGCGGCGCAGATTGCTTGCGTAGATTAGATGCGAGATAATGCTGAGTAGTGATAGAGAGAATGGGAAACGATCGAAGATGAGGAGGAGGATTTGGACGGCAATTATGGAGTATATTAAACGGTTCAATAAGCGGCGGGCGAGGACGGTGTGTTCTTCCACGAGTTCTGAGAGGTAATAGAGTCCGGAGGCTAGGTAGAGGTTAGCCAATGGAGGAATTTCTGACCGCTTTAACTTGAAGCTGCGTTGACGTCGATATGGCCACCTTGTGATAGTTTTCAACTTACCGATTGCCAGTGTGAGAAATGCGAAGCCAACAATCACGCCGAGGTATCCTATAAGCGGTAGAATCCACATCTTGAAAAGGAACAAGGTTGAAGCCGTAGATAGCTTTGCTCGACTTCCTGGGATAGATGTAAGGAGGAATAGATAGGTGTTCTCGTGACGGCGTAGAAGTACTCTTGATCGACTTCAGTCCATGGTTGGCCACGGAAATAATCGACAATGTGACAGGTAGAGAATCTCGGTTTGCGCAATACTGGTATGGGCCCTACTCAGTATAATTGCTAGAACGACATGGGTTGTAGCAATATAGTAAATGAATGTTCCTGAACCGCTTCCAACTTGACTGGAATGTAACTATGTAGTACATCGTGTCGATGCAAACGACCGACGGCGAGATTCAATGCGCAACTTGCGGCCTGAGGCTCCAGAGCCCCACAGCGGCGCATTCGTCGTCGCTGCTAAAAATTATCGAACCATTTCTGCTTGAGTGGACAATAATCCAACTCTAACCAGGTGTTTTACATATCGCAGATTCTGAATCGAACCCGTCTAGCAGTTGATCTCCTGCTTCATTATTGCTGAAGTTCTTCGAGGTCTCCACTCTGCTTCTTCCTCCGACACTCGACACAAGATTGTCGCAACTGAGATAACTCAGCGCCATGTCGCGCCCCGAAGATGTTCTGTAAGTTTAACAAGGAAACAAATCGCGACCTACATTTGTCTGTATTTCGTCTTAGTCATGACAGTACGTCGATTAATCAATATTGTCGAATCCTTAAATAGACCGCCAGACCTCTTCTACGATGACAATGAATCTCGAAAATACACGACTTCTTCGCGCATACGGAATATCCAGTCCGACATGACGTATCGAGCGCTTGAGCTTCTTGACCTAAAATCGCCTTCATTCATTCTCGACGTGGGTTGCGGTTCTGGCCTTTCCGGCGAAATCCTATCTCAAGTGCCTCCCGAAGAAGGCGGACCACACATTTGGGTTGGAATGGATATCTCGCCTAGCATGCTTGATGTAGCCCTTCAGCGTGATGTAGAAGGAGATCTTCTTCTCGCCGACATTGGGCAGGGTGTGCCGTTTCGACCGGGGACTTTCGATGCCGCGATCAGCATCAGTGCCATTCAATGGCTGTGCAACGCGGAGACGAGCGATGTCAGTCCCGAAGGTCGGCTTCGTCGATTCTTCGATGGCCTTTACGCTAGTCTACGTCGTGGTGGACGCGCTGTCTGTCAATTTTATCCAAAGAATGATGCGCAGCGCAGCATGATTAGCGGTGCCGCTATCAAGGCTGGCTTCGGAGCTGGTATTTTGGAAGATGACCCTGGGACTAAGAATAGCAAATTGTACCTCGTCCTCACAGTTGGTGGCGGTGGTATGCAAGGAGACATCACGGGTATTGTGGATGGTATGGATGACGTCGATGTTTTAGATGCAAGGAAGAAGGCTGCAGAGTCGGGCAAAGCAAGACACGGTGTCGAACGAAAAGGGAGCAAAGCTTGGATCTTGAGAAAGAAGGAACAGATGGCGAGGAAAGGGAAGATTGTGAAACCCAACTCGAAATATACCGGTAGGAAGAGACGCCCGGCTTTCTGAATTTCGCGGAAGTGCTCAGCGTCTACAAAACAACCATATACCCTAGCAATAGGCGCTCCGCCAAATTTCATGCCCAAATTGGAGTCGACCCGTTATTTCGACATTTAGACGGGCCTTCCTGCAGTGACTGGTGCTCCGAAGTCGCAATCGAATGATCGCGTCCGAATTCGCATGCAATCCGTGGCTGGATCTCGTTGCTGCCCGCATAGAGCAGACAACAAATGCTCGAGATGTGAACATGACTCAGCCGAGTTGATCAGTGACTTACGGTCCACATAAAGTGGAAAAGTGCAATATTTTTCGACCGATGGGAGCACGCCGTTGTGATGCAGCACTACGAGGAAATGATAGATAGCATACTTACGGCGTATAATGAACATTATGATCAACGTTTCTCACTTCGCAAAACTGCTTAGCAACGTCAAACATACATTTTTCTATAACGTCATCTATTCCTCCTAAATTGCACTTGGTAGGGTACAGGGCTCATGAACAAATGAGAATAATACAAAGCATGGAGACAGCTCCCACTAGCCAGCTGAGCCTGCGGAGAATAGTTTAGCTGGCATATATACGCCGTCGTCATCGTAGTAGTGGGGAGAGAATGGATATCCTAGAATTTACAGAGCAGCCTCCATCTTGTCCAGGACGGCTCTGGTGAACTCGTGGGTAGAGGCCTGACCGCCCATATCACGAGTGCGGGTTTTGCTGCAAGCTGTTAGCCGGAACCTATTGTCGAACGGAAGCGAAGCGTCATCCGATACATACCCTTCAGCGATCACATCATACACAGCCCTAGAGATTCTGTTCGCGTGGTCGTCCAAGCCGAGGTGCCGGAGAAGCATGGAACCGGAGAGAATCATAGCGCTGGGGTTAGCCTGGTCCTTGCCCTTAATATCGAGACCGACGTGACGGCATCCAGGTTCGAAAACGGCAACGTCACGGCCCATGTTGCAGCCAGGGACAACACCGGGGCCACCAACAAGAGCCGCACCAATGTTAGACAGAATGCCTCCGTACAAGTTAGGCATTACCATCACATCGAATTGCTGGGGTCTAGAAACAGCCTGCATGGAGGCGTTATCCACGATCATATCATTGACCTCGAGAGTCGGGTAGTTCTCAGCAACCTTGTGGAAGGTGCTGCGGAACAGACCATCGGCGAGCTTCATGATGTTGGCCTTGTGGATACATGTGACCTTCTTCCGGTTGTTTGCGAGAGCAAAGCTGAAGGCGAACTTGGCGATGCGCTCAGACTTGGCGCGAGTGATGATCTTCAGAGACTCCACAACACCCTGAACGGACTGGTGCTCAAGGCCGGAATACTCTCCTTCTGTGTTTTCACGAATGATGCAAAGGTCGACGTTGTCATGGCGGGTCTTGTAGCCTGGGATGTTCTTGATCAGGACAACCGAGGCATAGATATCAAGTTCCTGTCGGAGGGCGACGTTGAATGACTGGTGACCCGAACGCTCCACGGGGGTATGAAGGATGCCCTTAAGGCCAAGCTTGTTGCGGCGGAGGGATGCAATCGACTCCTTGAACAGTTCCTCCGAATGCTTGTTGCCAGTATCAACACCGCTGACGTCTACCTGCTCCCACTCAATGGGCACATTATCGGCCTTAAAGATGGTTTTGACTGATTCGGCAACCTCGGCACCAATTCCGTCACCTTTTGCGCCAGATGGTCAGCGGGGTCCGAATAAAATGCCGGTAAAGCGAAAGGCCGGTCCGTACCTGGAATGAGAGTAACAGTATATTTGCCGCCATACTTTGTGGGCTTGAAAATATCCGACTGAACAGTTGCGAACGCTAATTAATACCAGTTAGACAGTGACCTCAAAAGCGCACATTGGCACGACAGGATAGGCTGAGCATACATCTGGCTGGGATGGAAGATCGAACAACAGACGAAGCCGTCGCAACGTTTCGGAGAAGAGACTAGCAAGGCCATTGGGTCAGTCGGAAGAGAAGTAAAGCAGAAATTCGATCCCGGGCCAGTGGAAGTTTGATGCAGAATCAAACCCGAACGAATTGCGGCTAGGGCGAGTCGTGACGGGGGAATTCAACGTACCTGCGCGGGCTGCGCCGTCCTAAGTGAGAACATTTTGCCAGAATAATGCACAAGAGAAACGTGGGAGAGGAAGACGAGGAATCCAAGATGGAGAGTGAGGCTTGAAAGACGTGAAAGGTGAGAGAAGAGAAACCAAGTTTGGCGCCATGAGGGAAAACGGAAAAACCGCCCGGATTCTCTCGGCATTTCCTGGCGGTGTCAACGCGGGCCGAATCTTATCTTTTTCCCTCAACATACGGAGTATAGAACGAGGAATTGCATCGAAGATACTACTATCACCAACAACCGCAATCATAACTATAATGAATCTTCTACAAAATAATTCTGCGAATTCATGGGGAAAGCAATTGTCTAGTAATTGTATTTTACGATACACTCACCACAAGTTTCCAGCATCAATTCCGCGCATTCTCTCCCTGCCCCTCCACACGACCTAATCTGCCACAGCTCTCCACATCACCAGGATGAAGTCGTCTAAGAGAGGCTCCTTTGGCTGTGTCAAAGGAGCTTCTTGATCTCTAATTTTCTTTGATTCTGATGATCCTCTGCTGGCTCCTTTGTCTGGTTAGGATTATTCGAGGTCTTGACAATTTTCTTATTGATACCCAAATGCGGTTGTTATTGAGACTTGCAACTGAATGAAGCATCTCAGAACATGAGTCGACCACCAGCCTCCAGGGATGACCCTGCGTCTCACGCCCTCCGATTGAATGGTGAAGTTGAATAAACATCCTTTATCCAATGTCATGGCGTGTTTTATCTCTCGACACTTCACTCCAATAGACCGTATCAAGATATCTGTCAGTGTTCCTCTGGTTGAAAGCCATGCCTTATTCTCGCGACTCGTCAATAGACTGAGTGGCGTCCACGTTGAGGCTTCTACAAGAGCCGTTCAATTGGAACCAAGAAGTGGATAAGTATAATTGAGTCTTGAATTGATATCACTGGCTATTGCTGTCAATGAAGCCATCTTCACTCATTCAGAACGCAAAGATCAACTTCTTTTCCGTGCGAGATAGAGCGCTAACACTTTCGAATAGAGGCTAGCCTTTGAAGATACTACATCTCGTAACTTCAAAGACCTCTGAGTTCATCTGCTCGCCTCTCGCAACTATAAAGTTGCCCTTCTCTCCTGCTGGGTCATCTCCTTTTTCTTCCAGACTCCAAGCTCCTGTCTCTCCAGCCGTCTACGATCATTCGGGGTTCGATAGACTTACAGCTTTCATCTGTTCATCTCTACTTTCAATCTCTCATCAAAATGAAGCTTCTTTCCGTTGTTATTGCAGCTCTCGCTGCGTCCACCGTTCAGGCTGCTCCCCAGACACAGAAATGGTGCTGGCAACCTGACCAGGGCTGCTATATGCTCAAGCGTGCCGCTGATCATGGTAGCGAAATCAAGCGCTCCGCTGAGGCCCTCGCTAAAGCCATGGCTGAGGCTTCCCCTGCTGCTCTTCAGAAGTGGTGCTGGCAACCCGGCCAGGGCTGCCACAAGATCAAGAGATCTCTCGCAGCAGTCGACGAAGTGAAGCGCTCCGCTGAGGCTCTTGCCGATGCGTTTGCCTCATTGGAGGCGGAGGAGTAAGGTAAGCACATCTTCTGCAATACCCGCTCTCGGAATTCTTGCTGACCAATCTACGATGCAGGGACACATGAGCGAATTCCATTCTATCCTCCAGATCATGAGTTGGAGGTCGAGAACAGTGCAGGTCGATGGAAACGCTATATTCTATAGGTCTCTGCAAAAGCCACTTTCGGGATGAAGGATATTAAGTGGCTTGGACCAGTCGCTCTTTTGATACCTGTTCTGCGATATCTTTTGACTTTCTTTTCGAACTTATGGAGGATATCAGACGAATTACGAAACGACAAACATCAACGATAACCGGTCTGTCTTTGCCGACATCGGAAGTCGTGCATACGAATTCCCTGCGCCTCCGTTTCTTTCCCCTTTCTTTGGGCCGCCTTCTTCCATGAAACTCCGGATTCCGCTTTGTCCGAGTCATGAGAGTTCTGTGGTTTGAAGAGTGACTGTTATACTCGTGCTTTACACGGCATATTCATGTTACATAGGTAGCACTGGAAAGATAGCCGTCAGTCCTTCTATATCAACTTGATTATCATGTCGCGCTTTCAAACAATTTCTCTAAGTGATGATCGCCACGCTCTTATCAGTCGCATGCCCTTCTATCCTATCAATTGGAGTCATGACATCCGTCGTAGTCTACTCAAACACTAAATACTGATATTGTTTGCTTGCTTGCTTGAAACAACATAGACTATGAGAACTTCAGCGACTTAAAGATTCCAACGAACATTTAGCATTGAGAAGTCATTTATTGCATCATTATGTAGCCGAAATAAAAAGACCAAGTAAAATACCGCGACCAGGATGGAATGCAGCTTTCCAATCTCGATGCTCTATCTAGCTCTGTACAAGCCAATGAGCAGCCCTTACACCACAGCCGATATATTGGCGTCTCTGCTCGAATTCACCATATTGATGTTCCATGAGGCTCGACTCCGCACGTTCCCACCACCGCTGGCTTTGACTTTGATAAACGGGGTCCCTCGCCTGACTGTATGGGAATCCAGTGGTCGGTTCATCGGGCAAAGATGTAATTTTGACTGCCGATTGACTGTCTGGTTCCATCGCTGGTGTTCCTCTTGCTGAAAGTTCGTAGTCACGTTGAGCAAGGGCTTCATAGCCAGAAATCATATACGGCTCTGCATACTCCTTCTCGTCGACAATTTCTCTCTTAGGTATCGAGTCATTCATCTCAACATCTTCATCAAGCAAGTCTTGGGATTGCCGCTGCGAATTCTGCTCGGCGAGAAATTGTAACTCTTGGTTCTTAGTTACAGCGGAACCAGACATCCCCGTCATCGCACTGTTCTCCGGGCATATCTGCCACGTTTGGATCAAACGTGATCGTTGCTCTTGATCAGCGTTCTCGAAGAGGGCAAGCTGGTTTGAGGAGAGGGATGCTGGATCAACATTATGGCTCCTCAGTGTGTCATAAATGCTTCGATCCTGCGTCGCAGAGGAGTGGGACGTTATCCCTTCCTCCTTAGGCTCGCCAGTCCGCAACGCTACGTGTGAAGAGTGATGATAGTGTTGGGTAATGCTGTATGTGATTTTCGGAGTCTGAGGAGGAGGGGGGGGAAGTACAGGAAACGTTTCCTGGTTTGAAGTCGAAGTCATGGGACCCATGTTCATCTGCTTTGCAAAAAGGATCGCAAGTTCATCTTGCATGTTCAGATTACTTTCAGAAACCGACAAGCCGCACTGTATGTGCTTCCAGTCAGGACATCAAGAAGAAGTGGGAGACAGGATCAAAGTAATACCTGACTACAGTGGGGGTTTTCAATGAAGGCAGCGAGCGAAATAGAGATATCAGTTACTTTCCCGCAAAACGGGCAATTATGCAGTATGGATGAGGACATGTTTCGATATCTTCCAGACTCAGACTCGAAAGAAAGATATAAGGTGGGCACAGCGAAAAATATGAATAGCAGGGTGTTATGCTCGCCGAACAAAGGTGGTGGGAGATGATACTGGTCGATCAGGCAGTAGTAACGGATAACAAAACAAGGAATGCACCGTTCTGAGAGATCAAATGGGACTAAATAAGTATGCAAGACCTTCTGGAAAGGCAAGGTAATGCTGAAGTCAGGCGCAAGATATAAGAGATCAGAAGAAGCACTGAGAAAGATGCCACGGCTTCAGAAAAAGGGGCAGAGGGTTCGCTACTCCTTAAGGCGGTTAACTGAGGACCTGTGTAGGTGCCCAAGAACTAGCGGAGATTGGGCATCCCCGAACAGAAGGGAACCTTGGAACTTCATCAAGCTAAGGATGTGCGGGTTCCTTTATGCTGCTGGCGTATGATCTTCAGACGTGGATGCCTCGTGTGTTATCAGTTTTGCGCCTCAGGCATCAAAGTCATGTGATGATCAATAGGCAGACCCGTGACGCGACGCAACAAGCTCCTGGCCGTGAAGCTTGGAATCCAGTGCCAGTATCTTATCTTCCTAGACAGAGCAAGAGTGCCTCTCTTCTACCTGCAATTTGACAAGTTCTCTTCCAAACTCATACAGCATTTAGAATATCTCATCGTCTTCCTTCCTCAACAGATAAATCACTGATTCACTGCCTCCCGCGTCTGGTGTCATTGTCTCGCTGCAGCTATGGTTCGTTGTCCCTACCGAAGATGACGGAGCTTGAGACCTTCCCTGTGCTGACTCTTCCTGATCACAGACATCTATTGGCACAGGCTACGATCTTTCTAATTCGGTTTTCTCGCCCGATGGCCGGAATTTTCAGGTCAGCTTAAGTTTAAGAGCCTCAAAGCCAACTTGAAGCTCGACTGACTTGCTTGGTTATATTGTAGGTAGAATATGCTGTCAAGGCAGTCGAAAATGGAGGCACAGCTATCGGTATCAGATGCAAGGATGGCGTCGTACTAGCCGCGGAGAAGATAATCACGAGCAAGCTTCTAAAACCAGGCGCAAATAAGAAGATAGCCACGGTGGATCGTCACGTCGGAATTGTGAGCCTCACTTTCAATGCAGTCGCCTGAGCCTGAGCTGAGGTCTCAAATATTGAAGGATCTTTTTTTGCTGACGATTCGATTATGTTACCTTTGTATAGGTTTCGGCTGGCTTGGTACCCGACGGTCGACACTTTGTCGCCAGGGCTAGAGACGAGGCTTCCTCCTGGAGAGGCATATACAAGGGACCAATCCCAGTCTCGGCCCTTGCTAATCGCCTGGGAAGCTACGTGCAGGCTTACACCCTGTATTCTAGCGTACGGCCGTTTGGTGTGACCTCGATCGTTGGAGGCTGGGACTCCGAAGCCGAATTACCTGTGGATGGCCAAGTTGGGAGCGGCCCGACATCCGGTTCTGGGGGCAAGGTCGAAGGTGCTAAAGCTGGCGGTCCTGGCCTTTACATGATCGAGCCGAGTGGTCTTTACTGGGTACGAACGTCGATTATCCAAAGCCTGATCAGTACGTACTGACTTAGGGTAGGGTTATTATGGTGCTGCCACTGGCAAGGGCAGGCAAGCCGCCAAGGCTGAACTTGAAAAGCTGGATCTAAGCTCTGGTAACTTGAGTCTGGTAGATGCTGTCAAGGAAGCCGCTCGGATCATTTACGTCGCCCATGAAGATAGCAAAGACAAGGAGTTCGAGCTGGAGATGACGTGGATTAGTTCTCTCGATGGACCGACAAGAGGAAGGCATGAAGAAGTCCCCAAGGATCTTCTTGAAGAAGCAGAAAGGGCTGCAAAGAAAGCATTAGAGGGAGAGGTTGAGGAGGAGGAAGGAACAAAGACCAATGTCGAGGGCGAGCGGATGGAGGAGTAAGAATTAGCAAGACACCATTGAAGATCTCTTGATATCGCAATGTATTTCTAAATCTAGATACACTTTAGGATGATTGGCATTGCGCACAACTTCGCCAACGGAAATGAAGAATAATTAAGATCGATCTGTATCAGCATTGATCATTCTGTATCGAAAAGCTCTGGTTATCTGTCCCGAAATACGATACCCAAAACATCACGATAGTATTGGTATGTGAACCAGGAGGAAAACAAGGTTACTGCATGATTTTACCTTCCATCCATCCTCTCCTCTTCATTCCAAGCTCTACAGCAGCATTGCCCCAATCCTCGCCATGATTGTGCATTCCGTTCTTGCCCATACCTGCTCTATCCAGACCCTGTTCCTCATTGAGAACCGTTAGCAGACCGAAGATTACCGGCACGCCGGAGTCGAGCTGAACGCGCATCAGCCCGTGAGTGACAGCATCTGCAATGTACTCAAAATGCATTGTTTGGCCCTTGATTAGAACACCTATCGCTATGACAGCGTCGAATGGCCCCTTGGAGGCGGCCAATGCTGTTGACTGTGTAGCTGGTTTGCTCATATCTGCGGTAGAGGAGGACAGCAGGTCGGTTGCACTGATTCCCTCTGCCGAGGCAGAGCTGCGAGAAGCTTGAATCTGGGAGGCAGCATATACCCTAAGGAGAAAGATGTCCGTCAGTCTCCTTCACGCCGAGGGTACCGCGGTGGCCATGCCACTTGAATTGAAGGAGGAACTACTCACCGCTGAACTGCATACGGTAATTCATAGCTCCCCGGCACGCTCTCAATGATGATATTCTCCTCCTTCACGCCAGCTGACAGGAGGCTCTTCTTGGCTCCAGCAACGAGACGCTCAATGATTGCAGTGTTCCACCTGGCGTGGACAATAGCCACTCGAAGTCCCGACCCTGCTCAATGGATGAATAACTGGGGTTAAATAGAATTATCAGCTTTCCCTCTTACCATCATAGGTCGGAGCAGCTCCAGGGCCTTTCAGAGACGCCATATCCTTTCAATAATAATCCAAGAATCGGTAATAGCTTGCAGTGGTTGAGAGATTGAGCACAAAATGTTCTGGCAGGAGGAACTATCAGTAAGACACGCGCAATGGAAGTTGCGCATAGAAGGTATCGCTGGCAATGCGGCCAGTCTGGAAGTGGTGGGGGAGGGGTACGGCAAGCAATCGAGACAAAACTATGTACCCCTTCATTCTTTCTGCCAACGGAGCTTGAAGATGTAAGAGAGGTCCCTTGCCACTATCCTGCTCAGCAAGGCCAATAAGAACATTCAATACACACCTATCTGACTCGACATTTGGGTAGATATAGAGCAGAATTACCGCTCAGTTCAGTAGTCTGCCACTTTTGTGGGCCATGACATAAAACGTTCCATTTGCGTTATATGGGCTTATTTTAAAATTGGCTGAAATTACTATAAAACGCAATTGATCCAACCTATTGGCGGCTCAGTTCTTAGAGCGTGGTAATTCCAATACTGCCTGAAAGATTGCAGTAACAGTCGGGTTGACAAGGGCTAGAAGCGGATGACGCAAAATTCTGGCGAAGTATTGTACGTAGTTAGGAGAAAAAGAATAGTAGGGTTGATCGGGAATGATATTCATATGATCTGCTTTGTGACAGATCATATAATAGTCTACTTCTAAGCACGGTGGTTGTGTTATCCATGCATGACATGTTATATGATGGATCATATGTAAGGCCCCTGTGAGGCCTACACTTGATTACTGAAGACTCAGGCCATTGCCCACTTACAGATGGCACTGGGCTGATCTTTCATGAGACAGGTGCCTGCTCGATCTAGCCATTATTATGCAACTTCTGATGGGTTGAATTATTATAGCCATACAAAGGAGACTTCTAGGTCTGTCTACCGGTGTATGTATTAACATTAAATTCCTTAGAGCTTTGTCTTAAAAGCTTGTTGAAGGTGGAATGTGGCAGCCCATTTCAACCGCACGAAAGTGCCTAGTCTCGACGGACATCTGGGCAGGACTTGCGTCGAATCAAGTCGAGTCAATCTAGGAGCATTACTGTAGACAAGATTGCCGTAGGAAAATTCAAAGGTAGATAAAAAAAAGAAGAAACATCCGAGACCTTGCGCGAATAGCATAACACTACGAAATCTAGCCATAGCAAGCCATTAACACCAGCAAAACGAGCCACTTTGAAAGAGAGCCATCATTCAACCTTTCAATTCTCCCACATGGAATTCAAACAAAACTGAAAAGACGAACAAAAGACGAGAAGAGCTATGATTGGTCAGAACCTCCGCACTCTATCAAAAACAGTCACCCTCTTTCTCACAGTTCCCAGGCAGCAATTTACTCGACAGTCACTGACTTGGCAAGATTGCGAGGGAAGTCAACATTGAGGCCTTCACCCACAGCAAGCCAATAAGCGATCAGCTGCAGAGGAATGACATTGAGAAGACCCTGAAGGCAGTCAACGGTCTTCGGAACCTCGATCTTCTCTGTTTGAGCAGAAGAGAACTCCGGATCATCATAATTGCAAATCACGATAGGCCGGCCGCCTCGAGCAATAACTATCACTCGGTCAGCAATGCTAGCCAGCTTTTGCAGAGACTGGGCTGCGGTCAAGACTTACCTTGATGGTAGGCATTGAGAGACTTGGAAAAGAGATTGTCGCGGGTGAGGATCATGATGATTGGTAGATTCTCGTCGACCAGGGCAAGGACACCATGCTTGAGTTCTCCAGACATGACAGCTTCGCAGTGGAGATAGGAGATTTCTTTAATCTTGAGCGCGCCTTTTGGATTGTAAGTCTTTGTTCCGACTACAGGGACGGATTGGTCTCACCTTCGAGTGCTGTAGGGAATTGGCTTCCTCTGCCCAACAGGAGCAGACTCTTCTGGTTCTTGAAAAACTTCGCGCACATCTCTTTGATAGGTTCATTAAGTTTGAGGATCTCTCTGAACTGATCTGAGATCTTCGAGAGACCCTCCATGATCTCTTCCCTCCTCTTCTGCTTGGAAGCGCGATCTTCGCTGAGAGACAGAGCAAACATGACCATAGCCACAAACTGTGAAGTATATGCCTTCGTGGAGGCAACGCCGATCTCGGGACCAGCGTTGATATGCACACCACAATGAGTAAGGAGAGAGATAGAAGATCCTACCACATTGACGATTCCGACAGTCAAAGCACCTCGTTCAAGGCAGTAACGGAGCGCCATAAGCGAGTCGGCTGTTTCTCCTGATTGAGAAACGAACACGCACGTGTCATCTCGAAACACCGGTGCCTGTCTGTCCAAGAAGTCTGAGGCCAGCTCGACAGCGATTGGGATCTCTGTGAGCTCCTCAAAAACTCCGCGGACAGCCATGCACGAATGATAGCTGGTTCCGCAAGCAATGAAAATAAGCCGTCGGCAGCGGCGGATTGTGGAAATGTATTGTCTAAGACCACCAAGCGTAACTTGCTTATTGGCAACGTCCAGACGACCTCTCATTGTGTTCACAACGGACTCGGGCTGCTCAAAGATCTCCTTTTGCATGAAGTGGTCAAAGTTACCCTTCATGATCTCTTGAAGCTCAAGCTCAATCGTTTGAATGGCACGAACGTTCGAAGTACCATCATCCTTGGTCAGGCGGTGAATGTTAAGCTGTCCTTCGTGCACATGAGCGATGTCGTCGTCCTCAAGATAAAGGACCTTCTTGGTATGTTCAACGATAGCTGAAGGATCAGATGACAAAAAGAATTCAGCTGGCTGGGGGATACCGTCATCAGAAAGGAATGCACGGGATTGGGATCGGTGCAGCAACGATTTGTCCGGGGGAGCAAGAAGGCTGGTAGCAGACTTCTTGATAGCCACATTCTGTGAAGCCTGCTCAGCTGGAAGAGCACTATCCTCCGAATACTCAACGTCGACAAAATCAACCTTCATCTTCTTCGACGTTTTCACGCCAATCACCAGCGGAGAGCCTTTGCGGGCAGCGATAACTTCATGCGGATAATGCACCGACTTGAGGAGAAGACCGAAAGCTCCCTGGAGCTCTTTGATCACGGCCTTTGCGAGCACCGTAAATTCGATGTCCGGATGCTGGTCGTAAAGATACTTTGCAAGCTTGGCAATGCATTCTGTGTCTGTTTCGGTCTCGAAACGGAACCCCTTGCTCTCTAGGAGAGCCTTGAGTTCCTTGTAATTTGTGATGATACCATTGTGAACGACGGCGAACTCCCAATTTGGATCGGACCTATTTGAATGCTTCTATGTTAGAATATCATGATTCAAAAGCGCCAGATCGAACAGCAGGCTCCATGAATGGACAGAGTGGCCCGGCATTTGCCAAGTTGACTTACCGATGAGGATGACAATTGAGGCGGGAGGGTGTGCCATGAGTAGCCCACCGTGTGTGAGCAATGCCAGCATGAGACTCAAACGTCTTGTTCATGTCCGGTTTACACTCCGCAATGAGCTCCTTCAACTTGGAAACTTTCCCGACTTCCTTGAAGGCACAGACCTCATTCTTCTTGTCGCCATCAACGGCGAGTCCCGCTGAGTCGTAGCCCCGATATTCCAACCTTGAGAGTCCTGCAATTTATGCCGATTTAGTAGAGTGAATGATTGCGAACACAAAGATGACTAAATACCATTGAGCAGGGTGTCAATAATATATTTGCGGTCCCTCTCGACGAGGTAGTTGATGTAACCGAAAATGCCACTTTGTCCCTGTTAGCAAACTTGGACTGAGTGCGAGCGCTTGTTAAGGAAAACCTACCACATGATTCTTGCTGAGTACGATGTGCGAGAGGATTCTTACAAAGTAGATTGAGATACGTATTGGGCCGAGGAGTATGCTTTTGAACCAGGCAGACAGCAGGAGAAGCAAGGAGGAGAAGAGGTAGTCAAGCGCGTTCGCAGGTAAATCAAGGGGAATGGACGAGAGGATATGTGCTTCTGGGGGTCTAGATTTCGTGGATTCAGAGGAGCAAAATAGATGTGAGATGGAATTGATTCTGGATAAGGAAGGAAATGGCGCTTGAAGAGAGGAAGGAGGGATGTTTCGCGGTGAACAAAGGAAATGT
Source organism: Evansstolkia leycettana (assembly GCA_000787455.1). Lineage (NCBI taxonomy): Eukaryota > Fungi > Ascomycota > Eurotiomycetes > Eurotiales > Aspergillaceae > Evansstolkia > Evansstolkia leycettana. The sequence continues at coordinate 13,913 of JSYV01000216.1, read as the reverse complement.
CAACGACAAGACGGAGCGAAGGGGAGCTGTATTGTTTTATGTGGTGAGATTGACCCACCCGACGACTTATATAAGGCAAGCTGCCGCTGCTGCTTCGTCCAGCTTGTGTGGGCTGAGAGCCTGAGGAAGCCACGGGTGCTCAGAGGCAGTGGCCAATAAGTGGGGCTCTCTGCGCCTCACACTCCCGTAGGTACCTAGGTAGACATGTCTCAGGAGTTGGGCTGGCTTCTCAACTGCCCCAAGGCTAGAGTCTGACCATTCTTCCCATGGCTATAGATGCAGTATGTAGGTAGCTAATCCCATCATTATTGATTGCCCAGAAAGCTCAGCAAATGGCATATTCAAGGCTAGGAGCAGGTGACATTGAAAACTCTGAACTCACGCAGCAGGAGCTCTATTATCATCGCTCTACAGAGTGGGGCTCCCTGGCAAGGGTCAAATTCGTCTATCTCATTATGCACATTGTCTGCGCAATCTCTCAGGTATGCTGGATCCACAGCTCTAGTGGCGCAGTAGCCGTTACTATTTGTGTCCTGTGCTGTGTTCTCCATAACTTACAGAGTATATTACTATGCTGTGTCATAGTAGAAACCTGGCCTCAGCCCTAGCAACTGTTGCTATGCTCTGACACTCACTTTATTATTTTACACAAACCTTTCCAAGGTTCTTTGATGTGTCTAATTTTCTCAGTTATCAGAGGTCTCTCGGTATCATTACTTATTACTTGGTGGCCGCTTTGTCTGCATATTCGAGCTGAACTCGTCATTGGTCCCATCGACCATTCCCGCTCCGATATAACATAGAGAAGATCATTTTTGTACTGTACGGTACTATGCTCTGTGCTGATCCAAAGGTTCATGGAATTACTATTTTTGCAAGTATCTATTATTATGATTTTTGGACTTGTTCCTTCGGGCTTAGCCAAAACTGGTCTCGGCGCAGCCAGGTCGGGATTAGCTTCATATGGGCCCCGTCCTTGTCATTGTTGAGGAAAAGTACGTCCACTTCTACTCTAAGTTGCCTTAATAGTATTAGTCACTCCATACGCAGCTACGTACTGCAGCACGTACTTAAGTGCTGGGAGATACTATCTCTGCGAGGTACGGAGTACGCCATGGTTCAATTCGATGTCCATAGGAAGAGATGATAGCTGATGAGGTAGCTCACAGTCGACTCAGTGAGTCAACTACTAGTTTCCTTCAAATACAGTGCTCTGCAAGATGAACGCACATCCATCATACCACAGGCACTATGGGTAGTAATAAAGATTCCAGCTCCACAAGAGGCATGCTGAGGCCCTGAGGGCCCTTTAGCTCCTGTCTTTCTAACCATGCAGACCTATCTAGACTTACGTAGTAAGTGCAAGATGGCTTTGTAGATCCGGGGCTTTCACCGAACCTGAACTATCACTATTTGATAATCTGTTGCCAACCTCTTTGCTCCATGAACAAGCTTTTCTCTCGCCTGTCCATTTCCCTCTGTTTTGTCGTTCCTCCCTCTTATCTCGACTTAATGTTTCTTCTCCAGTACGGATATATGAAGGCTACCTGATCAGCAATTATATGGTGCATGTGTCCGTCATGCAAACCCCTAAAGAGAGGAGGGAACCTGAAGGAGTTGTTGGGGAGGGATAAAGCCTGAACACCCACAAAGTGTCAGTTTTCAAGCCATCATGCACCTTAATATGAACTCCAGCGACATGCAAAAAGAAATGTGTTCTGTCTATAAGTGTTGGTAGCGGTCAGCGTCAGTGGCAATTTACATTGTGGCTCTATCAGCACTTGATTGATCACTCCAACTACTTTCGCAGCCCATGCAGAAACGAAGCCCCTCATTGACAATACATTACTTCATATCATAGAATAGACTGATCTCCAATAAGGCAAATTGGGTATCCCTATAATCTTTCGTGAGACCATGCCAAACTGATAGTTATTATCGGAGTTCATAGAAACACCTGTCAGAAGGTACAGAGATCTCAGTCAGACATTAATGAATGGGGTCTATATCAGCTGCTTGAAGATACTGTCTAGGAAGTTTGTGTTAATGGTCGCCAGAGTTGTGCAACGACTCAAGGCTTAGATATCATAGACAATTATCGAGTTATTGGATTCAGAAACGAGGGTCCAGTAGATCATCACGCGTCTTTCTTCATATGAGAATATTGTCCTAAACTCGAGAACAGATGTAGAGTAGATGGAGGATGATTCGGTGACAGAGATAATATCCCCCTCGACTTAGAGAAATCATGAGAGAGACAAGGACATTGTTACGGGCTCCATCTATCGGGCTTTTCCGCTCAACACAATCCTTTTACTCTAATTTTCCTCAAGATTTGGTAGAGAGATAGGTTTTTCCTCTGATATAGCCTGAACTGAATGAATTTTCAGGACGCCAAGCAACGTACGTGAGGCAACGTTCCGTAGAGCTTGAGGGCCTGACGTTAGCCAGAAGTGACGAGGTGTGCGGAGTGCAGTTGTTTGGGCTGTTATTTAGGAGGACGTGAGCATAGCCTGCGCTTCTCATCGAGTGCTTCAAGACGTTCGGTGCTTCTATAATGGAAAGACAAGGAAGGATGAGATGGTAGGTATGTAGGTGGGTCATTAAATGTTGCTGCTGAAGGGAAAAGAAAATATTGCCGTTCTTCCAGTAACCATTTAACGACCTCGTCGAATACGTGGTACAGTACGTACGGGAGGACCCGAACAGGAACACGTTGAAGGCGACATGAGAACGCCCAGATCTCGATGCTCTCATTCTCTGAGATCTTCGTTGGGATATTGAGTTACTACTCCGTACTGTGAGCAACAATTGTGTTCTACATGCGCGCCTTCATATCATCTTTCCCACAAGATCGTACGTACTTGAGTGCCTTATCCCCTCCCCCGCCACTTTAAGTTGCTGTGTCTTGATCCGCTTCGATCGCGTCTAATTAACTCGCTTTCCCAACTTCTCTATCGCGTTACCTCAGTCTTGAAGGGTCCTCAAGTGAGGTTCTTATGCGCTTTCTTTGCAATTGCATACTACCGCTCGACGTTCACAGCTTCAACTTACTTTTCTATCTGTGTGTTTTTGTTATCCTCTCTTTTCTTTCTTCTCTCTTGTTCTTCTTTTCCCATAATTGTCCTGTCGTCACCTAAAACTTTTTTTCCCGCGCTCCCCTTTCCTGGTGTTCCTCACCACCGCCAGGGAGTCGCCTGGCTTAATTGTCCTCGGAGTAGCTGGATCTTTGCCATCAAGAATGGTGTCTACTGATTGCGGCAGTCTTATTCCTGGCTTGTAGCCATCTTTCATTATGTCGCGCTCCTCAGCCGGTTTTGCGGACTTCTTCCCCACCGCTCCGTCTGTTCTCCAGCAAAAACGCTACAAAGCTTCCCAGGAGCGAGAGCGAGCCAAGAATCGAACTGATAATGAAAATGGCGCGGAGCTACTCCCTTCTTCGACAGATGCAGGGGCGACCGTTGATTCTGCGAACGGCGTCACGACTAACTGCATCCCCTCAGCAGGACTGTATGATGATTCAAGTCGGACACCTTCAGAAACCCTTGCGGCCGGATCTACCAGTTCGACGAGCACAGGATCTTCGACCTTCGGTTCTTCTACGGCTCAACTCAGAGGCGTTCATTCAAATGGGATGCAAGTTGATACTCTCACACCGCTCACAAATGCAGAGTATTCCCCTTTGAGCAAAGATATCAGTCCGCCGCGGGCTAAGGCGGTTGATGAGCCTATCGACGAAGGTGCCTCTAAAATGAATAGGGGAGATGCAAAATCGACCACAACACCTCTTTTCACACCTCCCACGCCTTTGTCGCAGACTCGTCGCGCTGAGACCGCAGTCAAAGGTTGTAAGGTGGTATACGATCCTGATCTCGACAAGCGGGGTTCGTCAAAAGAGAAGCGAAGGAAACCACAGTATATCGACCTTGTCGCGAACCGTGAGGAGACCTCCGTATCCGATCCCCGTCTTTCAATCTCGAACTATACACGAGGCGCCGGTTGTAAGCAGAAGACGAAATACCGACCGGCGCCTTACACGCTAAAGCCTTGGCCCTACGATGCGACAACGACCATAGGACCTGGGCCGCCCACACAGATTGTTGTCACAGGATATGACCCATTAACGCCCATCGCGCCAATCAGCGCTCTCTTCTCAAGTTTCGGAGAGATCTCAGAAATCAATAATCACACCGATCCTATCACCGGCAGGTTCCTGGGCATTTGTTCCATAAAATACAAAGATTGCCGATCTCTACGCGGCCGTGGCCCCGTTTCGGCAGCAAGCGCAGCGAGGCGCGCTTATTATGAGTGTAAGAAAGAACTCCGCATTGGGCCTGACAGGATTAGAGTCGAGCTGGACCGCGATGGAACGGTCTCAGAACGGCTAGTCTCGAGAGCCATAGGCTCGCAGAAGACGACTGCCAAGGCTGGACTTCAAGCTGTTGAGGAAACCAAGCCGGAGCTGCAGTCGAAGAACAATGAGCCTCCACCGACTGCGCCGAAGGGTCCCTCTGGGAGATCTTCTATTCGATCCCATTTGGCTCCTCCTGAAGGGCCGAGAGCTGCATTCAAGCCTAGTGTGCCTTCACTCGTCGAAGAGACTCCAATATTGAGTCAAATCAAGCGCGATCCTTACATTTTCATTGCCCACTGTTATGTGCCTGTCCTGAGCACTACGGTACCACATCTCAAGAAAAGACTCAAATTGTTCGATTGGAAGAGCATTCGTTGCGATAAAACTGGATATTATGTTATCTTTGAGAATTCCAGACGCGGCGAGGAAGAAACGGAGCGGTGCTACAAAATGTGTCATATGACTCCATTATTCACCTACATCATGAACATGGAAAGTCAGCCTTATGGGAACCCGAATTACGAGCGTAGCCCTAGTCCCCAGAGGTTGGCGGCAGAGCAGCGGGAGAAGGCCGAGCGGGATAGGCTGAAGAAGGAAGCAGAGCTGGATATCGAGGAAGAGAAGAAGCAGCGCGCCATTGACCTTGACCCTTGCAGAGAGGTGCTATCAATCATAATTCGCGAACTAAAAGACAAACTGCTTGAAGATGTCAAGTCTCGGATCGCTGCGCCTGCTCTGTACGATTATCTTGATCCAGACCGCCATGCTTCGAAAAGGAAAGAGCTGGGTATTCCGGACCCTGAAGGTATCAAACGACATATCTTTCGCATGGATATGGACAGTCCGGTCGGAACGCCGGATTCTCGGTCAAGCCTGTTAAATGGAAGACAGATATTGGGGACATCCAATTTGAACGTGCTTGCGCTCCCACGTATTCGAAAGGCGCATGGGTCGGATCGTGCAGACACAGCCTTCCTAGACGAACGACGCAAAAGGCCCACTCAGAGAAGACGAGTCCGCCCACTTTACCACCGCTTACAACAGCTGCATGAAGAAGATGATTCGGATGAGGAGCGGCGGACTCCTTTCGCCAGGGATACCGATGAACAAGACAGTAGACCCGTCAGTCGCATGAGCTTTAGCGCTTCGGAGTCTGAGAATGATGACGAATTTGATTCGAAGGATAGCAAACGGATCAATATTAAGACTGATATAGTCAACGATCTTCCCGATGACTCTGTCGTCGAGCGATTGCAGCGTGACGCCGAAGCGAATTCGCCTGCGTCTCGGAAAAGGAAAAGACTCGGCAATGAGGTTCTTGCGCGGAAGAGGCAGAAAGAAGATGATGGATTGTTTAGTATAAGCCATTCTGTCGAAGAGACTGAAGATGAGCGTTTGGATAGTGAATTGAGAGCTGCGGAAGACGGTGAAGTCAGTGCTGTCGCTTCCGTTGACGTGAAAGAACCCCGCGAAGAATCGTTGGATCTGTCAGATACAACGGGATTAAAGGACAATATCTCTGGAAGAGATGCAGAATTACTCGTACAGGATGGGAATGTCGGTGTTTCTCTCGATTGGAAGGGAAAAGCTCCAGAAGTGTCACCTTTCGACAAACTCCCTGAAGCAGAGAAGTCTGCTTCTGAGCCAATACCAGAAATTGAATGGGGTGTGTCTCATGACGAACCCCGTCCGACGGTCGCTGATGATGAGACGGTTATCCTTGATCTTGACGGATGGCAGAACCTCGTTAAAGATGATGAGGATTTGCGTTTCCTAAAAGATATCTTACTTGATCAGCCGAAGTCCAACATTGGAAATCTCGCAGCATGGGCTTGGAGGCAAAAGGAAATCAAAGCACTTAACCGTTCCGGAGAGAGAGGAACAGTACATGAAGCAACCAGTATTCCCGGCTATTATGTCTCCAATCCCACAGGTGCTGCTCGAACCGAAGGCAGGAAGAGGATTCTCGAGTCCGAAAAGTCCAGATATCTCCCCCACCGCATCAAAGTTCAAAAGGCTCGTGAGGAACGCGAAGCGCGAGCAAAGAATGATCCACAAGCTGCTGCAGCGGAAGCTGCTAGGATCGCCGCGGCTAAAACAATCTCCAAGTCGACGTCGAGATCCACACGTGTGAACAATCGCCGCCTCATTGCTGACATCAACGCCCAGAAGCAGGCTCTTCCCATTCAAAATGGAGATGGGGACGCTTTACGATTTAATCAATTGAAGAAGCGAAAGAAGCCTGTGAGGTTCGCCAGGTCCGCAATTCACAACTGGGGGCTCTACGCTGAAGAGAACATATCCGCAAATGACATGATCATTGAATATGTAGGAGAGAAGGTGCGACAGCAGGTGGCGGACATGAGAGAACGAAGATATCTAAAGAGTGGAATCGGCAGCAGTTATCTCTTCCGGATTGATGAAAATACTGTCATAGATGCAACAAAGAGAGGAGGAATTGCCAGGTTCATCAATCACAGCTGCACGCCAAACTGCACTGCCAAAATTATCAAGGTCGATGGCAGCAAAAGAATCGTTATATATGCTTTAAGGGACATTGAAAGAGGCAAGTAAACAGGAAGATTCGGGAAAGATGAACATCGAATTGAATGGCTAACTATAATCTAGATGAGGAGCTGACGTATGACTACAAATTTGAAAGGGAATGGGATAGTGATGACAGGATTCCCTGTCTTTGCGGCTCGACGGGTTGTAAAGGTTTCCTTAATTGATATCGCAAGTTTCGTGCTCAACAAGTTGTTCCCGTCCCAGTCAACTTATTCTGCGTACTGGAGTATGGGATTGGTCCATTGGCGTTTTGGCTGAGGTTGGGATATGGTCATAAGATTCCCAGGCTGGTTTCGTGGACGATTCCCTTGCATTTCATGATTTTCATTTGAACGTGCAATAATTCCTATGTACATTAGATATCAGGTGTATCCTTCATTACAGTCCTGACAATAGAAACGCCGAGAAAACTGTGGTAATCTACTGTATGCAAATGATCAACTCTGGTTCTCCTCGCGCGTCTAAAGTCTGCTTCTCTCCTTGCAACGAATTGATCAGCTTCCCGATTTATAGCTTTTGGTTTCTCGTAAGACTGATCAACGCCGAATGTCGAAATTCCTCAAACTGGAACTTGTCAGCATATTGTGGAAAAGTAGCGGAGGTAGGTTTCCAGACCTAAGTGACTCGGGAGAAGGAAATTTGCGATCCCTTCTTTGATCATGTATTCATGCCCGCAATTCCCACATATTAATTTACCTTCCGTGACCTGTGTTTCTAGTAGCAGTCGGTGCAGGTCCCTCAATATTCGCTCGTCATTCAGCGCGTCGCCTTCTGGTTTGGTTTCAGGAATTTGGGGAAATCCGAGCTATTCTCATGGAGGTTGGATGTCAGTTAATCGACCTTCGAAACAATGGAAATTCGATCATGTACGATAGAGTACCTCATTAGCAGTGACCCGCAATCCATCCCAATCTACTCGTGGAAGGATGTTGCGCAAAAACTGCGGATCGAAATCCAACTCCTGCAGCTCGAGCTCTGCATCATGAAAGTGGAGAGGAAACGAATTCGGTGACGTCTTGCAATCTTTGACGGCGCAAGAAATGAAATTCACGGTGATTACTTTCATATCTGACGACTTTCTCAGACGGGTTGCGGGTTGGTTGACAATTTCCACTTGGGGTTCTTAACGCTGCTAACACGGAGCCTTCGCTATCTTCAGTTGTTAGTCAATGACTGGCGGATAAAAGCGGTCAGACTGTGATTCGAAGCCTCACGGTCCACAGGCAACCTGTGATCTCCTTCAATGGAAACAGAATAAGAGTTGATCGTTTGCAGATGCGTGGAATTTTTGACCAAGAGACCAATCAGAATGTGATGAAAACTCCCTAGCCTTATCAGATAAGATGGTGCATCACCTGGGCAAAGTTATCGAGGCGCTGCTCCTGGACAACAAAAGTACAGTAATCCCAATTCGCAGTTCCCAAATCTCACTTTGTCATCAGAGTTACAATGCTCGTGCTGAAATGCTTAATGTAGTGATACACTAGCTGTCTGTTGCATGCTATCTCAATTGAACCTCTACCAAGTCAAGATCTGCAATTTCATAATCCTCTAGACACGATTCAGGGTCCAGACGTTCCCCATCAAATACAAGATAAAGGTTCCGCTCGGATGGAATATGGTTGGCATCCCGGAATGACGAGATGAGTCGCGAAATACGCGTGCTTGCTTTAGCCTTTATCTTGTAATCATCCAACCCCGGACACTTTAAGGTGACCCTAATCAGCGTGGGCTGCTGATCAATTTCGATTTCGGGCTCCAACGGTATCTTGTCCTCTGGCGTGGGTAAGGCTCGTCGTTTGCTCGATATAAAGATGTCTTCCGTGACAGCCTCCATGTGTATACGTGGGCTGTCGTCGTCCTCTAGAATGTCATCTGAGCCAGTGAAGTTGCCTCGCCTATTGATTCCCAGACTTCTACATGTTGTCACGTCAAAAAGCCTTTTGCCCTTCCAAGTCAGGAACACTGATGCTTTCATTTCCTCGGAGAAATTCTGACGGTTGCACCATGCAAGGCGAACCTCTCTTAAGCTCTGAGACGTTTTGCGGCGAACAATCAAAGGTTTAGTATCCGCTATCTCGGAAGTTATAAGTATTTGAACGACGGGATCTGCTTGCGCAGACTCAAAGTCTCGGTCCCTAGGATTGTCCAGTTCGGGACTCCGCAGTTCAGTCTGATCGGCTACACCAGACGTGTCCGCCGGCAATTGTTGATTTTCTTGCAGTATGACAGAATCAGATGTTTCATCACTTGTTGTATCATTGTCAGAAAGACTTGGGCGCTCAGAGACGGCGGTGCTGGTAGCGAGGTTCTCGGTCACATCAGAGGTTGTCAGGTTGGGTGTCCCGTGTTCGCCAGAGATTTTGTTGACTTGCTGCGCTTTCAGTGAATCAGAACTTGATTCAAATGAAAGAGACTCGCGGCTACTTCTTTCACCAGTTGTCACGCTTGAATGATCGACTGATAACGTTGAGGATTCGAGCCTTTCGACATCAGCCCCATCAGAAACACGTCGACGTTTTGTTGCTCTAGCGCCTTCAGTTGAAGACTGATTGACATCGGCTGTCTGCTTCTCCCTTGATTCTCTGTTCGCAGCCACAATATCTGCATAGGTTTGCTGTGAACGCCGATAGAAATCAGGGTCAGGATTTCCCTGACCTGTGGTGGCCCACGAAGGCCTCTTGAAAAAAGACGGCATAGGATTTGTTTGGCAGTTCTGATTGCGCTCGATCCAACAGCCAATAGCTTATGATGAAGAATGGTGGTAAGGTAAGGGGCTTAGGGAGTATAAGGACAATAGTGTGGGGAAGAAAGGGTTGAGCAAGCAGTGGAGCCCTGGCAGAATGGATTACCTTAGGTGAGCAGTTCAGCAGAGACTCTGGGAAGGAATGGTGAGAAGCGAATTTAGGTACCTTATCCTTGTAAGATCTGCGGAAGAGAGGTCACACAGGTAGAAGCTGGACTTGATTTTCACAGTCCTACTGGGCTTGAACAGAATGAATCCGATGCGAGTCAAACCTTAGCTTCATTGATATCAGTGCACGTGCCTTGCACTGTATTAGTACGTAACAGGCTGGGGGAATAGCGAATCAATAACATCAAAAATAGCTTACTCAACCAATGTGTCCAGAGAATTGACGATCCTGGTAAAAGTCAATCACGTTGCCAAATCATTCATCAGAACACTCAGACTAACAAGCAACAAGTACGAGAAACGAAGAAATCCGTCACCCGTCAAAAACGCATATCCTGCTTCGGTCGCAAGTCAACGTGTAGACATGGAACACGGTGCATCTTCTGAAGGCAAGGATCCGTCCACCTTTTTGAGCGAAATCATCGGCGCACCTGTCACTGTCAAGTTGAACTCGGGGGTTGTCTATAAAGGTTCACTCGAATTGAAACCCATTGATCTTAGGCTATAGATCACTAACCCCATCCTTAGGAGAACTTCAGTCAGTAGATGGCTATATGAATATCGCTCTTGAAAAAACAGAAGAGTACGTCAATGGAAAATTGAGAAGGACTTATGGCGATGCTTTTGTTCGAGGGAATAATGGTAAGCTCAGGTTCCCAGTTGAAGGAAGTCCTGCCATGTCTAACTTGTCTGCTCACGAACTACTAGTACTTTACATCTCAGCAAGCTGATCATATACTGGCTAAATCGAGTGTGCGAAACATGCTAGCCGCGATTGATGCACTAGTTGTTGTTTATCCATTTAATGGGGGCGAGACTGGATTGTCAGAGCATTTACAGGGCTTAAATCTGTCACCAGGGGTCAATACGTTTGAGTGAAGGCAGATGAGGTTCTTAACATCCCTTTCATATCAAATCCAGTAGGATTGCTGTGAAGAAGTTGAATTCAAGCCTTAGAGCCAGAGGGCCTTGGATTCTGAGTTCCCTGTGTGTTCGAGCTGCGAGAAGTGACTGGAGGGAAACGACATTCTGACCTAAGCCCACTGCTTTCGCCAACCTTGGGTTGGGCTTTTCGTTAAATCAGCGGGTTATTTCCTTCGTACCTTTCTGAATTATCATTAGAGATATTGAAGTGCCGAGGTCAGTGCATTGCATGGTCTACAGTCCCTTTGGCTTAGTCAATGAATAATGCATAGAGGGGCGACAGGGTATTGAGACCCATTGGATACCTTTATAGATAAGCCAGCATTTTGTGGTGACCATATCCCATTGCAAAGAAAAATGCGCCTAACCAAAGATCTCGCAGGCTCATGATTAGTTTATGACCATAGCCTTACCGGGGCACTCGTTACTAGAACACTTGCATGTCTAGTTCTTCACTTTCTTTGCGTCCAAGGGACAATCTTGAGGATATATACAGATTAGAAGTCCTGATAATTGATAAGATACTTGTGCTTCTCAGAGTAGCTGCTACTGGTACCTACCTATATGAGGAGCCTCAATTTCCACTATGATGACATGCCTTCAAAACATCATCCCTACAGTTGATGAATCAAGGAATTACAGTATGCTCTTTCTCACCAGAAAGGCGTCAATGCAGTATAGCTAAAACGGAGCACCCTGGCTTGGAATCAGCAGCCATTCTTCGGTAACAAGGGCTATATCTCGGAATATCAAAGCATCAAGCGTCTTATTATGGGCGCATGATATGCCATACGTGAAAGTCACAAATCCCTTGGAGAGTTGAATATTTCACCCTCACCGCCTTCATCTTCCCCTGACAGAAACCCCACCCTCTAAAAGGCCCTAAGAAAATATTCAAGTAGCCCGTCTATGTATGCCTCAGATTTGTCGGCAAATGGTCTTGGCCTGATGCATGTTTCTACGATCTCTCTCTAAAACTCACCTCTCGCGTTCCGGCTGTTACTATTTTGTCATTTGTTTCCGGGAATTTGATCGTTCACCAGGCTTCATTTTTGGAAGTCGAGTACGAATTAGTTTACGCAGATTGTGCCAATATGACATTGCAAGCAATCAAGTATTCGGGCGGTCGGCTCGCTATTCTGGACCAATTACAACTTCCTTATGTGGAAAAATACTTATCGGTCAGAACAGCCGAGGAGGGTTGGCACGCTATCAAAGAGATGAGGGTCAGAGGAGCACCTGCCATCGCCATCGTTGCTGCTCTGGCGTTGGCCTCCGAGCTCTCCCTGCTTATTGCAGAAAGAAAACTGTCTACAGCTGCGGAGGAGGTCGAAGTCTTCATCATCGAGAAGTTGCGATATCTTGTAACCAGCAGGCCGACAGCTGTTAACTTGAGTGACGCGGCTCGAAAGCTGGAGGCACTGGTGACAGAGCATTCAAGACAAAATGGGTCCACAGGCCACAGCGTTGCGACAGTCTTCATTCGAGCTGCAGAAGACATGCTGGCAAAGGATTTAGAGGACAACAAGAACATCGGACAGTTTGGTGCAAAATGGATCGTTGATCACGCGTCAGAGCATGCGGGTCAAGTCACGGTTCTGACTCACTGTAATACTGGGTGAGTTACCTAGGATCGCAAGGCAAATTCAATCAGAGATCTAATCCGAGTCAATGGCCAGGTCTCTTGCTACTTCAGGCTACGGAACGGCGCTCGGTGTGATTCGTTCTTTGGCGTCAAGTAAGGCCTTACGCCATGCTTACTGCACCGAGACCAGGCCATACAACCAAGGATCCCGCTTAACGGCCTTTGAGCTGGTTCATGATAAAATTCCTGCTACGTTGATCACAGACTCAATGGCAGCGGCTCTACTCGCGAAAGTTGAGGGCAGTATCAATGCGATTGTGGTAGGTGCTGACAGGGTTGCAGCCAATGGCGATACTGCCAACAAAATTGGGACTTACGGTCTAGCTGTACTGGCCAAGCACCATGGTGTTAAATTTCTGGTTGCAGCACCGCGCACCACCATTGATCTTGGAACAACGTCTGGCAAGGATATTATCATCGAAGAGCGTCCCGCCTCCGAGGTTACCACGATTAAGGGGCCTTGCGAAGGAAAGGACGCCGCTGGAGGTATGAAAATAGAGACCGTACGTATTGCAGCTGAGGGCATCGGAATTTGGAACCCTGCCTTCGATGTCACACCTGCAGCGCTCATTGATGGTATCATCACGGAAGTTGGCGTGGTCGAGAAGAGCGCGGACGGGAAATTTCACTTAGATGCATTGTTCGACAATTCTTCGACGGCGTAATCTGTCTTTGTGGTTTTCGAGGGCGCGATTTCATATTCATGAGAAGTTTCCCCCGCTTTTAGGCTGGATCGATGCTGGTCTTCGGCTCGTTGCTCGGAGGCTGCTAAAAGGTCCTCAATTTTGCGTTCAAGGCTATTCAGATTTCTTTCGAGGGCAAGTGCAGTTTCTTCACCGCTTTGATGGCATTAGTTGTTGTATTTACTCTGGGGCACTGTCTGCTGGTGAAGTAATACCTAGCAATATCTTGGAAAGCCTAAAAGCCATGTTATATAATCAGCAGTGTAGATGAAAGATAATGTATTACGTCTTTGCAGTGTGATGGACTGTGGTAGTAGGCTCATGATACCACTAGGTAAGAAGCAACATGGTAGATAATATTTGGTCACTCACTTGTGCAAGGTCAAATTGGCCATTACTATTACTTTTATCCATGATGTGGTTGATGATCCTGTCTATAAATAGGCTAATATAGGTGTGTTTGTGTGAGGCTGTAACAGGGGCAGATAGATAGGTCAATATTGAATGTAAAAACAGCAATGTGTCTGACAGAAATAGATCATTTGTCAACCAACTTGAGGATCGGCCGAGCGGGTGTAGAATTTTAGCGGCAGGGCGTAGACCTTCGGATCGGAGAAACTACTCACCGAAGATTGATGTTCTACATCCGTCCACTATATGTTTAGTGTACATTTACTAAAGGTCGAGGGGGTTACAGCTCAACGGCGGTAGAATTTAATGGCCGGGGGTAGAGCTTCGGATCGGAAAAACTACTCACTGAAAATTGATGTGTCACACCCTGGGATCTCTCAAAGCTAGCATACTAGTATTTAGTAGCAATTGGCA
>JSYV01000215.1:0-45183 GCA_000787455.1 Evansstolkia leycettana | reverse complement strand
GGGGGTTCGGGTTCTCAGGAATGTCTGGTTCGATGATGGATTACGTCAACTTAACGTTAAGTTATCTAATCAGTGCTGATTCATCTTGTGAGATAACTTAATCTTGATATGCATCAGTCTAACTGCAGGTTGGGTTTTCTTTTCTATCGTGGTGCTTTCATTTTCTGCAGCGAGTTGGCAATCAATATATTTTGCTCGCTTCAGTTTGCTCCGTTCTTCTTTTTCAAATCAGGCTCAGAAAAAGCAGACTACCATTACCTCGTAGCGGTCTTGGTACGCTAATGGGCAAGTTTCAATGCTTGAGGATTGCGAGGATGTGAAAAAGCTTGACAAGGGCAGACACAGGAAAGAGGGAGAAGTGGAGAAAGACCAGAGAGAGGAAGATTAGAATTCACTTTTGAGCAGGGCAGAGGCAGAGCTGGGGGGTTAGAAATATACTACTATTTATTTACAGATCAAAAAGGTTTGGATCGTAGTTCACAGCTGGATACATCTTTTATATCGATGAAAGCTTGCTACGATGTTATGAAATGCAGGGATGGAATGAGTTCTGAGATTGAATTGCTTTATTTTCTCTTATCTGGAAGCTTACTCTACATCATGCAAGTCATCTCTATCTAAATAGATTGATAGATGGAGGGAAACAGATCATGGCCAAGCTTGGAAGACTGTACAGCTGCGATATGTAGACTTATAATGCAATACGATGGTCCCGGGGAAAACATGAAGAGCTGCACTCTGTGAAAAAAAATGCAGGTTTATCTGGGAAAAGATAACTGCTACGAAACAGTGACAACAAGGATGTAACCCATGCCGACAGATCAGTCGCTACCAGGTGAAAGCTTCCTCAACGAAATCAATGACGGCGCCCTGCCCGATCCGGCTTCGAGTCGCGGCACGCACTTCGTCCGCGAAGGCGCCAGGCCCGCAGACAGAGACAACTGTGGCGCCGACCCGTTGCGGGAGGACTTCAGTCAGAACGATCTCCGGCCGGCAGCGACCCGGGAACATCTGGACGGTGGCGCTCGGAGAAGTGATCTCACGGCTGCTCTTGGGTTTGGAGATGAAGAGCTTGATGGTGAGGATCTCGCGGCGATTGGGAAGGCGGAGGATCGAGTCCATGTAGTCTCGCACCCAGGAGAGATGTTCCGTGGTGCGGACGGACCAGATGAGGTAAATCTTCTGGGTGGATACGCGGCCCTCGGAGGCGCGGACGATGAGATCGCGCGTGTGTAGCATGTGGTGTGTAATACCTGCGCCGGCGGAGAATAGCACGGCCGTACCGTAGCTGCCTAGTGATGATGGGTGGGACGGGTATGGTCCCTCGATGAAGCCAGTCGTATACAAAGTCTGCCTGGGCGCCGCGAGTGCGGTGTTGTACAGCTTGCGAGTCATGCCTTCGCGGGCAGCCACGATGAGCGAGACGGTGGTTGGCTGTCTGTTGAACTCCAGGTAGTCGTCCATGTCGACAAGAGCCTGCTTCTCGAGGGACGAGGGAGTCAACAGGTCGGAGGGCTGGCGTTTGGTGGGTTTACCTAGGAGCGCTGGAACGGTGACGCAGCTGCTTGGTTCGACCCAGGCGACAGAGAAAGGGTGGGACATCCACATGGAAATGCTTGGGATGTAGGCGTAGACGTGGCAGCCAGCACCGACGTGGACGCGCTTTGGCAAGTGAAATGTCACACGGCATGCTTCACCAGGCAAGGCCTGGACGACGAGCTTTGTAGTTCCATTTTTGAGAGAGACATTGAGGTAAATCAAACGGCACAGTCGGGCACTACGCTCGATGATCCAAATGGCAACGACGGCCTTGGCCCACGGATGCTGGGGGAGGTTGTCGATGTCCAGATGCATGTAGACCCCGACAAGAGCCAGGAGAGCCGCAAGCTGATGCAAGTGCAAGAACGTCTCGTAAAACGCATGCCGAATGGGAGAAGGAGAGTGGCACACAAGGAAAATCATTGCACAGGTCCCAAGCAGGCCCCATCCAAAGAACGGAGTATCTCTGATCCGTTGGAGCATGTGGGAAAAGTCCTGCTCGTCGCAGGCATTGATGGCCCATGCCACGGTGTGTACGACACTCTCAAGCACAACGATCCGGCCCAGCCATCGGTGAAGAAGATTGTATGTATCGAAGCTCACATGCAGGAGTGGTATCAGAGGGTTGTTGCGGCCAGCGAGGAGGAACAAAGGCACCATATTCAACGCGGCCAGGGTGCCGGACCGTCCACGCAGCTCGGCAATCAGGGCAGCTTTCTCGTTCACTTTGTAATCCAGATAGCTACAGTAGGCAATCTGGCTCGTAACATAGAGGCACACCAAGACGGTGTGGAATCTGGACGGCAAAGTACCCATATTGAAGGCCGATGAGAGTTGGATTTCCCTGTTATGTCTTTTCTTGCCCAGAGGCGCGTACAAGACGTGCTTCTTCATATTGGCCCATAGCGAGGAAGATTCAACACTCCAGAAGGTCTGCTGCCTTCGCGTCGACGTCAGTGAGGAGATTTGGCGAAGATACCCATGGCTGATTTGAGCTATACGTCCGCAGAAGACCGCAAAGGCCACAGCGACGACTGACACGAGAATGACGCGAGAAAACAGGACATCTTTGGGGACGTCAACACCTCCCAATCCGCGAGAGTATTCGTAGATGTAAGTCGCATTTGTTCCATACGACCGTGGCGCAAGGCGCCGGTGCAAGGCTTCCATCGAAGTCGAACAAGGGCCCACTTCAGCAATCCTGTAGCCGGCAGGAGTGCGTGATAGTCAAGAAATTCGTCGGATCGAGTGTAAGCAAGCTGCTGATCAGTCTAATACAAAGCGAGTAGCCCGAGGTCAAGGTCAAGGCAAGCGCGAAGTGATGCAAGAAGAATGCTTGGTGGTGGGTTGGGGGCAATGTTCGGAATGTGGACTTCGAACGCACGAGGCTTCAAGTCCTTGTAAATGGCCAGAGAATAGGCATCGAAGACACTTTGGAACAGGGACAATGGCCTTGTTGGAGCAACAGAGTTACGGGTTTCTCAATAGAGCGGCTTTATGTCCTGAGATTATGTGTTTGGTGATGATGGTGAGACCCAGACAATAATACCTTCTGTTTGCATAGGACAATAAATGCAATTGTTCACAGTGAAAGTGACCAGACAAGTCAGATAGTGTCAATAAACCAGTGAATGGCTTTTGAAATAATGTCTGCATAAAATTCAAACGTCAATATTATTAAGAAATCGACATGAGCAACGTGAAAAGGTGGTGCGCCAGCCATCCTCACGTACCTCCAGTCTCTACATGCATTGTCATACGTCAACGGGTCCAGCAAGGAGAAGACGCTGTCTCTTGTAGCGGCTGGTAGAGGCACAAGTGAATATGTCTCTTGAGCTGACACACTAGAAAGAAGAGAGTAAGACAGGGGTGGAAAATAGCAGATGATGCCCAGCAAGAGTGAGAAAGAAGGGAAAGGCTTCTTCTGTTCTTTTCTGATACAAGAACGTGGGAATATCCATCAAAGGCTCTAAGGAACTCAGAATCCTCGAACAGATACAGAGAAAACGAGTCAACAGCCAGTACCAGCTGGTCCAAGAAATGTAGCACTCCGTAGTCAAAGAAAAGAAGTATGAATCGAAACAGCGACCCAAAGGCAAATCCATCGATGATGAAGACACATCAAGTAGCATCCAACGGCGGTAAGCAAGACTAAGAGAGAAGAAACAGAGATGGAACCATTGTGGATCTGGCATCTCCCAAACCAAAGTATGCGGTCAAATGGCTCGAGTCCTTGCTTTCGCTGGTGGTTGAAGGTTTCGAGTCATCTTTTAGCAACGCTGTGTTCGAAAGTGTCTCTGTTGATGGGTCTACTTGTAGCCATCGCGACGAAGAGGACCCTTGCCGCCGGGTGGTGTACGGGCGCCGTTGCAAGTAACCAGAGAGATCCATGTTTCTGATGAGGCTGGCGATATCGAATGCACAGCATTTTACTTGCCAAGGTGGCACGGCGTGTTCTCCTGGAGCCCAGTCCTGAACTTCTGATAGAGAAGAGAAGCTCCCGCCTTCGAAGCCCTTGCAGATCCTGTGAGCCAATTATACTCCTGAGTCCGTGAGTGCTCAGGCAGCTCAGCTGGTCCCTTGTCGAATCACACTGCGAATTGAGATACTCGATTTTCTTTCAAGCCTTGACATACTTCCAGATTACACCATCTTTGGCGAATTTCGCAGTGGTCCTGCACTGCTCCTGAGCTCTGTGCTGAGATTTGTTTCAAACGGCTTCAAATTTGCGGTTGAAACACTCACTTGATTGGCTTGGAGTTTGTCCACTGCTTTTGTCCCCAACTGGAACAAACCCTTGAGACAAAATGCAGGAAAACAAGCAATCCATCTTGTTTCAGGGATGTTTCACCAAGGAATTGTTCTCCTTGCCCAACCATGTGTGTCTGACTAGTGAGTGTTAGATTCCTGCTGACTACGAGGAAGGAGTACGAGGTCCAGTTCTCGTCGGCTCAAGGCTCACGGCTGATTCTAGATAAATTCCATCTCAAGTGATTATTATTATTACATACTTCATCTGATGAAATAATGGACGACACAACTCCAAGGCCGACAGCAGTAAGGGATATGACAGTGCAGAGGGACATCGGTTACGCCAAGGGGTTGAATCTTTTTCAGAGTCCAGGAAGGCTGCGAATGTGATCCATCTCCAGTCCATTCATTGTACGACAAGGAATCTGACTCGAAATGCAATCTGCCGTCGAAAAAAAATTATGAGAACTTTGAAATCGAAGAAATTTATTTTGCCTGAAGGAAACCTCCTTTATTCCATCATATTGGAAATTATGTTTGACATTCTTATGTTCATGGTCATATCCAAGCACACCAAAAGCACTCCAGTCGATCTGAACCCATCTATGCATATACAGTGCGAAAGAGCCAACCTCGTCGCTGTGTTTCCTTTGTCGATGGGTCGCAGCTACCGTGCTATGTCTGAATAGACTCCAGGTTTCCTATCACCGACCCATCCAGCCTCCATCGACACAGACAACCTCCCCCGAAACGTAGGTGCTAGCCTGACTAGCCAGGAACACCACCACGCCCTTGAAGTCCTCCGGCTTTCCCCATCGCCCCGCAGGGATTCTAGCCATGATACCCGCGTTCCGATTGGCATCGTTGATCAAGGCGACGTTCATGTCCGTGTCGATATAGCCCGGCGCAATCGCGTTCACATTGATACCCTTTGCGGCCCACTCGTTGGACAGCGCCTTGGTCAATTGCGCGATTCCTCCCTTTGACGCGGCATAGGCTGGCACAGTAATGCCACCTTGGAATGAGAGCAGAGAGGCGACGTTGATGATGGAGCCTCGCCGGCCGGAGGGGAATTCAGACGCATCGCGGGATAAAAGATAGGCGCCGAATTCTCGACAGAGTGTAAAGACGGATGTCAGGTTGACGTTCAGGACCTAAGCACAGCGGAAACGCAGTGACGAGTTAGGCACTGGCATAGTTACCATTCTTGTCTGCAGGGCACGCTTGTAAACCTACCTCATCCCAATCTTCATCCGGAAACTTCTCGCTTGGGTGTCTTCTTTGGATTCCTGCGCAATTGAGCAGAATCTCCGGCTTGATGCCCTCCTTCGTCAACGCGGGGATGATGCCCTTGACTGCTTCTCGGTCCGATAGCTCTGCCACGTGTATGAACGCTTTCCGACCGATACGGTTGACGATCTCATCGCGGGTAGATGTATTGGATTCGTCTCTCTAAGAAGCAAATTCAATTCGTTTAGTTCATGTTTTGTCGTGTCGTCAACAGGCCTCGCATGGGTGGAAACCCCCTACTTGGATAAGCACAATATCAGCGCCGGCCTCTGCGAGGGCAATGGCCATGGCTTGTCCGATGCCTCGTGTGCCGCCTGTGACTATTGCGGTCTTTCCGCTCAGGGAGAAGAGTGATAACACGGATGCGGACATTGTGATTGTGTCTTATCGTCTGCTTGAAATGAAGTTGTTTTTAAAACGGAGTGTCGTTTTTCTGCCTGTGTCTGCTCTCGAGAACGAGAGTTGCAATGGTGATTCCGGATGCAGATTCTCTTCGAAGACGAAATATCAATTGTATCGAGACACCCGGGGTAGTATCTTCTGGCGCGCAAAACTGTCAACGGAACCCTTGCTTGTCGGATTGAGAGGGTTGTATAAATCTCCAAGATAGCAGTGCAGTCCCTTTGGGATATATTATTGCGGTCCAAAGGCCAGTATTCAAGAGGGCACAGTTCTGGACGGAACCGCTGAAAAATCCCTCCATGTCCACAGCAGCAGTAGTAATGTATGGATTGAATTCAGGACTTACTCCATCTCATTCTTCCTGCTGCCCCTCATTCCGAACGGGATCATCTCCGGCTGCTGTGCGGGGTGGCCCAAAGAAGAGAATTCCGTTGCCGACGTGGGTTGTTCCATCAATCACGTCCGTCAATTGCCGATGACTCCCCTGGTTATGGTGAGGTAAAATAGTAGTTTACATCCAGTACTGGCAACTGTCGGCTTTCGTCAGACAAGCCCATACAGCCGAGTGACCGATAAATTACAGCACTGTATTATACCAAGCATAAGCCAATGTATAAAGAGATGGACTTTTCCTCCTGAGAAGCCAGAGGTTGGAAATGGATTTCATCTGGTGAACCATCCTCGCAAACATCAGAATTTCAAGATCCCAAGTGTCTTGTCGTGTTCTCGCCTTGCGCACCCTCTGACATGTCGTGATCCTCCCCTGTGCTTCTCCTGGTTGTCGAGCTGGAAAGAATCCAACCGAGAGGTATTCGAATATTCGGACAGAGGAACGGAGTAGATCTCCTTGATTTGAAGATCACTGAGGAGTGACCCTTTGTGCAATTCCCTGCAGGAATACTTCTGAATCCTGCTTTGTTTGCTGCGGCTTGCCCCCTGAATTTGGTGAACACAGCCCTCTCCTCGGGGCCGAACTTCGCAAACTTGATGCTGTACTACAGCACTAGTCTTGCTCCCAGTTCAGCGTTTTGGTGTGGTTAACCCTGTAAGGCAGGAAGGATATGACGACAATCTCACAACGATTGCAGGATGGGCTGCTGGCATCAAACAGAGAATGCAAATTCATAAGGGGAAATGCCTGAAGTAGACAACTTTGATGCGGGTTTAGAATTGAACTGGAGTATGCATTGAAACCTTGGGCGAACTGAATTTGGCGAATTCTGGCCATATTCGCGTGCTTGCAGGAGTCTCCCAAGTAATAAGCAATAATCGAAACTCAGATCCAAGTCGCAAGGTGTCGCTTGTTTCACAGTCACAGAACTGTATGATCACGATACTGTAGCTTTGGCAATTATCCGTCGGAGTGCTTTTGGCAAGTTGCTTCAGGAATGCACAGGAAATCATGGGCCCAGATCAAGGAAGAAGAACGAAGGCAATGTAAAACCGTAGACGTAGGATTGGTAAGCTGACTCTAAAGCCTCGATAATTATCCCAATTGGTCTGATATCGAAAGTATAAGGATAAATAGGACCCGAAGGACAAATAAGCAGTTGTCTTCATCGGATAAAATGGTAAACTCTCTCAAGCAATTATGCTGTGAACCGAAAAGCAAGCTTGTCACCATCTTGCCATGGGCAGATCTCCAGCAAGATTTGGAAGTTGTGGAGTATTCGAAGACATGCGACTGCTTGACTTGTTCATGAGATACACTGTTTCCAGCTTAGAAGATTCCCAAGATGCAGTTAACTGATCTCAGATGTGGAGATCGTGGTCCTCGAGTACGATGATAATAATCATAATTACTACTCTTTACTCCGTACGGTGGCTGGAACGGCTTCTTAGCGTGATCGAGACCCCTGGAATCCTGGATCCTCGAAACACCTAGTCGCTGTTCCCAGCTTCTTCCAGACTAAATCTCTTCGGTAGTAGTGCTGTGATGAGGCCCCAAATTGCCGCGACCTTCGTGTGCCTGTTGGGGAAATCTGGAAAGGGCAAAGAAAGCTTCAGTGTGGGGGAACCGACGGCCCACGGGCCCAGAAAGCTGCTTTGACAAGGCCCCCCAAGTGAATGCGAAGCTCTCCAGAATCCACTTTCAGTCTTCAGTCTCTTTTTCTTTTGCGATCGAACCCTCACAGGGATTTCTCAGCAGTATCCATCAGAAATATCTAGCGATATCGTTGTCTGACGCTGCATCGGATCTGTCCAGCACGTCCATGTATTGCAGGTGCAGTTGTTCTCTCGCCAAGCCGGGTACCAACAGCTGCTCTGGAAAATGTGTCTACTGCAATCGTGTCGATTTCAAATAGTGACCTGAGGTCGAGTTCTCTCTTTAGAATAGCAATGGATCCTCTCGGCACGGTGATATCCAAACCCAAGGCTCATCCTGATCAGGTCATGAAGCGCGTCTCAAGAGCGTGTCTGCATTGCAGACAACGCAAATCGAAATGCGATCTGTAAGTTTGACAGCTCTTATGGAACTTGGCGATTCCAGAGTGCTCGGAGAACGGAGGCCGAGGACTGTGCAGCCGTCGCATCTTTTTTGCTGACCACAAGCACAGAGATAGTAGTGGCAGTCCAGGGACTCCACCATGTCAGAGGTGCGTTCGTGATCACCGTGAATGTGTCCTGGGTAGCTCCAACAGAGGGGGACGTCGAATCCGCAAGAACAAGATCAAAAATGTCACGCCAGGCGACAGCTTGTCGCCCACTAAGAACTCGCAAATGGACGCATCCAGCCCATCGAATTCAGACAATCGTCAGATGTCGACGGCTTCATATCCCGGTCCTGTAGTATTTATGCCTCCAAATCCTCCAACAACTGCCTCTGTCATAGTGGATGATGACGATGCTGCTTCAATCTCTTCGGTCCCACGGAATCCTTCCGATGCCTGGCAATGCCTAACTGGAATCGCGAAGAGAGAGACAGACAGTGGCCGTCCAGACGGACACCCCGACCACTTGCCGTCGGGGCCTGACAGATATCCTTCCTACAACGCCATCAGCAATGGTGGCGTTGCTGACTTCCATGCAACCAGCGGCATCAAGGCGTACAGACTGGTACAATCTGGTTCACTCGACCCTGGGACCGTGTGGCAGTTGGTGAACCGTTATGCCGAGAACTTCCATCCGTACCTTCCGTTGGTGCCACGGAAATATTTCGACCGCAGCGCGCTGGACGCATTTGCCAGCAATGAAAAGCACCTGCTGACTGCCGTGCTTACAATTGCCTCGAAGGACTTGGTTGACAGGCCCGAAATTCACGAATATTGCTCCAAATACATGCACGAGCTGATCTCTGGAATTGCTGCCGGTGCCGATTGCGACGTCGAGGCTGTCGAAGCCCTGCTCCTCCTAGCTGAATGGGAACCCCAAGGTCTCCGGCCTCGCATCGAGCGCGTCGGAAGAGGAGAGGAAGACCGAGCCGCATGGATGCATGTCGGGCTCGCTCTCCGGTCTGCCTACTTCCTCGGCTTGGACAGAACGTCTTTCCGAGGAGACCCTTCTGGGGACGCAGAGACAGAAGCCCGCAAACGGCTGGCCTGGACCAGTTGCTACATCTCAGACCGACTGATATCTGTACGAATCGGCCGCGCATTTTGGTCACGCGGACCCGGCCCAATGACAGGCCTGGTCAGTCAAGATTTCCCATCTTTACAGCCGCTGAAGGACGGAGATGAAGATTACGCGCAGATCTTTCAAGCGACCTTGGACCTCACTCAACTCTACAACAATGTCCATGATGTTTTGTATTCGGGGATGCGTACGAGCAACCAGATGATGCTCATGGGTGATTATGTCAAATATATAGATGACTTCCGCCTCGCCATTCTGCGTTGGAAGTCCAACTGGGGCTCGTTGGCTTGTGAGTCTCATATGTCGGGAAGGTCCTATCACCGCATCGCTGACGTTGTGCAGGTTCTCCGCCGATGCAGGTGACATTGCAGATGTCATATGAATATCTAAGGCTGTACACGAATGCATTTGCATTTCAGGCCGCTATCTCTCAGTCATTGTCCAAGCGGAAAAATGACGCCCATTCGCAGCGAGAGCATCTGCGAACGATATTCAACAATGTAGCATCCATGCAAGACGCTCGGTTTATCTATGAATCTGTGGACGCGGCCAAAGCATACTTGACCATTCTCGTTGACTTGGTGGACCCTGAGAAACATCTGCATTTCATGCCCCTCAGATTTTACCTGTAGGTTGCGTCCCAGAAAGCGTGTGTGCGATTTCTCACATCGTCGCCAGATACGGTATATATGCTGCTGTGTTTTTGTATAAGGTAAAGGGCCCAGCAAATACGGAATTGGACTGCGTGACTGACCAAAGTTAAAAGGCTCGTTCATTCGGCGTCATGATGCATACAGAGGAAATGAAGGTGCGAGATCTCGTTACTCGCACAACCGAAGTTCTCCAACGGGCAAGCGCTGGCCCCGACGATATCGGCTCTCGCTACGCGCGTCTCCTTGAGCTCTTATGGAAGCCCAAGGCCACTACGACTGCATCACCGACAAGCACTCATCGTAGCAACGAGCTCCAGTTGCAGACTGCTCTACCGAATCGTGTTCCCGAGCATGGCTATGTCCATTTCAGCCCCGCGAACGACTTTTCGTGGCTCGATTTGGAGGCGGTCGGTGACTATGTCTCTGGAGACCAGATGGCCGGAGCAGGCATAGCGGGATTCGATGCTTTCCAAAGTCCTGATCTGTATCCATCGGGACAAGATCGTGTCCAGCTGTGGCAAGTACCAATGTGGTCGGGTGATATGAGCACTCTATTGTTCTGAGTGTCCACGGTTGCTGTGTCGGCGCCGTACCCGAACTCTGTGGCAGTGTGGACGGCTTTCGCATTCGGACCGGCGTTGACTGAGGCTTGACTTACGGAAACAAAGGCTCACAAGTTGAAGCCCGACGGAGCCATACCCCTATATGTCTCCATTCGCGACGAGATTCCTAGAAACGCATCCAGCCGTCATCGCCCCTGGAGAGCGAATCAGAACTGCGTCTGTAAAGATATGCTCCGAGAACAACCGTATGCAGTGAAAAAAGTTCTCGCCCAGGCGAACTTGGATACTCACATCAAGGGTTATCGGTTGAAGTTCTGATTCTTTCACATCCGGCCATTCGCAAGGCACCCTGATTCCAAGGGAGTTATTTGCAGTTGGACTCAATCAACGTCCGCCACGGCTTGGCCATTCCTGTGACGCGCCTTTATCTTCATCTCGCTGCTTCCAATGGCAGCTTCATCGACAAGTAGATACCTTTCTCCCTCCCCTTTGAGTATATTGCCCAGCGTCAAACGCGTTGCACCTATCAACAGAAGTGGTAATGATACCAGTGTGAAGGTGCAGGTTATTGTCTCACACTCCAACCGCTCAGCAAGGCTAAGCATTCCGAAGAACCTCGAATGTCAAACTCTGGCTGATGGGTGATTTACAATGAGCATCCCATTCTTTTTTCTTCTAAACCTTCACTCCTGCGAAGACTTATGGCTGATGAAGACTTGCTTTTGTTCCTGTTTCTGGATCAAGATGTCGGGAGTGGCATGCATGATTCGGTTTCTTTGCAGTTCCAAATTTTGTACATTTTCGCTGAAAGTGGTCTGATGGACGAAATCCGGACATTTCGTCCAGTGAAGTTTATTTTGTGGTAGGAAAAGGAGTTTTGAATATTTTGGGTATTTCATGACATTTCACAAAAAGAACCAAGGCAAAATTGATGCCTAGCTTTCAATAACAACCTTGACAACCGGTCTCCCTTCTTCGTCCACGCCTTTTCCTGCTAATGTAAAGGCACGCTCACCTTGCTCAAGCTTCAGTCGGTGAGTGACAACTTTCTCCTCAACAATGCCGAACTTCCCACTTGCCATCAACGCAATGGCGGCTGGGTATGCATATCCATCGTAACGGAACACGCCAATGACATCCACTTCCCGAAGTGCTGCAGCGCCGACGGGCAGCGTCTGGATCGGGTTGCCCATACCGATCTGCACCAGGACTCCTCCCGCGGCAGCAGCGTAGATCCCCGCTTGCACACACGCAGGAACGCCGGTGCAGTCATACACACGGCTGAATCCATTCGGCACGCCGTGCGACTCTTTCAGCGTATTCGCAAGCTTCTGGGCATTCTGCAGCGCGTAGGCGATCTGCTCTGGATGAGGCGCATCCGCTGGCGGAGGCGGGTTCGACGGGTCCGATCTCGGGATGAGAGTCGTCTTGAGGCCCAGATTGAGGGATTTGGCGATCTCCAGCCTCGAGGCGTCGATATCAGCCACGAGGATGGATGTGAAGTTCTCCGCCGTAGCCAGCGCAGCCGCCAGGAGCAAACCGATAGCTCCAGCACCAAACACCAACGCGGCGGTCTCTTCTTCCCCTGCAGACCTCGCGGCCTCCACCTCCTCCTTCGTCGGCGGATGCGAGCGCCGGATCGCATGGAGACACACAGCGAGCGGCTCCACCAGCGCACCGCCGGTATGCGACACCGACTCGGGCAGCTTATGGCACATCTCCGCCGGGTGGTTGGTCAGTTCCATCAATGTGCCGTCGAGGTGCGGGAAGGTTTTCGCGCTGCTGCGGAACCTCATGCCGGGACAGATGTTGTAACGGCCCTGTTTGCACAGGGCGCATTTGCGACAGGGCAGGCCGACTTCCAGAGCGACGCGGTCTCCGACTTGGAGGGTCGTCACCTCGGGCCCCGTGGCGGTTACTGTGCCGGCGGATTCGTGGCCGAGGCACATGGGCTCGCGCACGACGAAGTCGCCGTTTCGGCCATGGCTGTAGTAGTGGAGGTCGGAGCCGCAGATGCCTGTTGCGCGGATGGCGACCTGGACTTCTGACCCGGTGGGAGGGGGGATCTGCTTGGATTCCTGGGGGGTTGTAACGGGTGTTAGTAGCTAGGTTGATCGATCATGTTGTTTTCCAGGCCCATTTGCAAAGAGAGCTGTAGGCATCTACGGCATCGATGAGAGAACGGGTGGCAGACGTACCAGGCGGAGATCCTTTGCGCCGTGCAAGACGAGCGCTTTGGTAGAAATACTGCCCTGCAAGCTCGTGGCAGTAGCCATTATTGGAGATGTCAGTCTGTTAAGAGTATAATTATAGTCAGATGGCTTCGTTCGTGTCTCGACTCCAAATCCCACACGTCGTTTCAAATTCTCCTGCAATGTACGAATCCAAGCTGTGAATGGGGAAGCAATGAAAGATTTCAAAAGTCCTATGATGACTGTAAAGCAAGCTACGAGAAAGTCATTTGACAATTGACAAGAGTCGTGGAGTGGGGAGTCAATCACCTCTGTATAGTATGTAGTAGAAGCACCCGCACGGTATTCGCTGATTCCCCGAGGACACATACATACATATCCCATCAAATCGGCATATCAACCCCTCGGAATGGGATGTCCAGGACTCCACTTAGGTAATATTACTCGATTCTGAATTCTCTGCAGGCGGAAGATTATTGATCTCAGACAACGGATATCATTTTCCGGTCGGGAATTGAGCCTTTGCTTTTCCTGCAGGCGTGCCTTAGCGTGGGATGACAGTCGCAGCGGCAATTGAAACCAATTCCGGTACTGTTCAATAGCCGATCGGATCCCCAGTAAGTAACTTAAGTCATATTGATGGTAATACTCAGTTTTGTCTCCGTACTGCTCTGTACAGAGTATATGTCTCATATTTGTTATTTTTCTCTTCGAATAAATGTTTGTTTGATGCAGAGGTGGGAAAAAAAGCAACAATTCAGACAGCATTGAGATCATTCAATGTCCAGTTGGAATTCACCCAGCCAGTCCAAAGTAAGTTTTGCATGACGAACTGAAACTAAGAGTTTGTATAGCAAACAATTTCCTTTGACAAAGAAAGAGATGTGTCAAGAGCCATGCCAAATGTATCCATCCATCAGTTCAACTTCTATCCTGTCATTGGATGATATGGGGGGTTGAAAGAGTGCACTGTATTGTATGGAATGACCAATAACCCCCACGGCCACCGATAGAGTAGACAAGTAATTATACCTCCGCAGAGCATTGAGGAATTCGAATCACTTCACCGTACAGCGATGATTCTTGAGAAACTGAGCTGCTTTTTGAAGAATACTCTAAGTATTACAAAGGTAGAACGACTCAAAACATCAGGGAAGAGTGAAAAGAGACCATTCTTTTGTAGGTGTAGGTCACAGTCGGTATATGCAGGGCTGGTCCCGTATACGTAGCCAGTATGAGCGATCCAGGACTCGGTTCTCCACGTAAAAGAAACCAACTCTCGCAACGGCAAATTGACAATAATTGTGGATTATGGGGTGGATTAAACCGAACGCGGGGATCGGCCCGGTCTCTTGACTTCCTCGACGTGGGTGGGAGATGAGGAGAGAGAGAGAGATAAGTTAGTTGGTTCGCTTTTGACCTTTTTTTTTGCCCCCTCCTGTTCGACTCAATCGATCTTTGGATTCTTCTGTTTCCTCTTCCTTTTTCTTCTTCTTCTTCTTCCATCTCGTTGTTTTCTGGGAGTATACCCGCACGAGGTATAGAACTTGGATTTCGCATTCCCTGTTGCGGGTTTTTCGCCTGTCGACTTCTTCTTCTTCCCAAGAAATCCTCTCGACCTCAGTCCATCATTGTCAATTTCGATCTAGCATCATTTCCACGGTCATCCCATTTGCTTCAAGGGTCAGCGGGATTGTTCTTGTTCGGTTCATCGTTGTGCGCAGTCTCTGACATCATTTGAACCATGCCCTCGCGAGCCGCGCTGCTGATCGGGTCCATCACCCACTCAAAGAAGGAGTGGGAGGATTTGTCGTCGATGTTGAATCTCAAGGTCAGTTTTGCAGATGAGCGATGAGTCCTTAGCAAGAAACACGCATTATTTGGTATAAAAAAAGGAAGGAGGAGTTCTGCGAGTTCTACCTTTAATTGCAATTCTCCCGCAGATTTACCAACACTTAACCGGTTCGTTCTAGGAATTCCCCGACGGGAACCGCAATGATTTCATCCAGAATTGCAAAGATGGCAAATACGACGATGTAGTGGTCATTTATCGATCGAATGCGTCGACCAAGGTGAGAGAAAGAGAATGAGCAGGAGAATTGATGTAGACTCTCTCTCTTATGCTCACGCGCCTACGAATGGACAGAGCTGTGACTGACAGCAATATATTTTTGGGGAGGGAATATAGTTCACAGGCCCTTTCGATGCGGAATTGGTTTCGGTGCTTCCAAAATCACTGAGATATATCTGCCACAATGGTGCCGGCTATGATAATATTGATGTTGCTGCCTGTACTGAGCGAGGTGAGAGCACTTTTTCTGATATTGCGTGCGTGTGATGGCTAACGAGTTGTGTCACTTCCCAGGAATCGCTATTTCTAGCACACCTGTCGCGGTTAATAATGCAACGGCTGATGTTGGGATTTTCCTCATGATCGGCGCGTTGCGGCAGGCCTACGTTCCTTTGGCTGCCATCAGAGAAGGTGGGTTATATTATCTTTCCATGCAAGTTCCAGATGTTGTCATACTGACAACCGCATAAAAAAGGTAAATGGCAAGGGAAAACGACCCTCGGCCACGATCCGGAGGGTAAAGTTCTTGGAATTCTCGGCATGGGTGGTATCGGACGAGTAAGTCGTAGCCATGGGCCAGGGCTTCCTTCCTTCCGGTCAGTTTGAATTCGTTCCTGACCTGCTACGATTAGGAAATGGCTGCTCGTGCTCGAGCCTTTGGAATGAAGATTCAGTACCACAACCGTTCTCGACTGCCGGAAGAATTGGAAGGAGACGCGAAATATGTCTCCTTCGATGAGTTGTTGGCCAGTTCGGATGTGTTGAGTTTGAATCTCGCTCTGAACGCGTCTACTCGTCATATCATCGGTGAGGCCGAGTTCAAGAAGATGAAGGACGGAGTGGTGATTGTCAACACCGCCCGCGGTGCTCTGATTGATGAGAAGGCGCTTGTTGCAGCGCTCGAGTGTGGAAAGGTGAAACACAAAAAAAGAGAGACATGAAACTTCGTCCCTTTCCTCCGATGACTGACGTCCAGCTATAGGTCCGATCAGCAGGTCTCGACGTCTACGAAGACGAGCCCGAAGTGCACCCGGGTCTTCTGAGCAATCCTCGGGTGATGCTGTTGCCCCATATCGGCACCATGACTTACGAAACACAAAGGGAGATGGAACTCTTGGTGCTGAACAACTTGCGCTCTGCCATTGAAAAGGGAGAGCTGATCACGCCAGTGCCGGAGCAGAAGAATGCATGGAAGATAACAAATGGGGTCAAGAATGGAAGTAACCTGTAGATTGGTGAGCGAGAGTCATGGCATCTCGAAGGTTATCTTTTGTTCATTTCAAGGTTGGATAATTCTGTTTCATTAGCGGCCTGTGATTTTTTGATGTTTTAGACCTAGAGCAAGAGATCATTGCAGAAATGGACGATGTCACGGCATAACAATGTTGCCAGTTGAATCAGGGATGGTCACGAGAAGATAGTCGCAGAGCGATAGATTCCATCACCAACGTAGAACTGTTCCTGCATCGAGACGGATACTGGTTATTGTCAGCTTTTACTCTTGAAGTACGGAGTATGTCTAAAAGACTTCTTGCTATCAATATGCTTCAAATCATTGGGAACCTAATTTAGATTAGCGAGCGCGTTAGGGCTTGACCCTGTCCACTGTCCAGTCAAACCCAAAACAGACTAGCGGAAGCATCGCACAACTTCCCACGAAAATTGGAAGCCGAGCTCAGTGGCACGACGAAAAGACAACTTCTCATCCGACAATTGAGGACCATCTTTCCCATCCGCCCGGCAACCTCATCAAGATGGTGAGTGCTACTCGAATTCCCCTGTTATGTGATCGCTATCGGTTCACAATCGAACGAATCCGCTCTGGAGATATGCCCTGTTGGAAGAGTTTCTCGAGAATGGACCGCTTCGGTTCTACGCTTTCACGACACTTGGCCACGACTTTTTCACTGACGCTGGAACCTTCGCTGCCTAGGTCCGCTACGCTGCACAGGAAATTCCGGCCGCAAAGAGCGCCCGCGCCCGGGGCTCGTACCTGCGTGTCAGCTTCAAGAACACCCGCGAGACCGCCCAGGCCATCAGCGGCATGAAGCTGCAGCGCGCCCTCACCTTCCTCGAGAACGTTAAGACCAAGACTGAGGCCGTTCCCTTCAGAAGATACGCTGGAAGCATTGGACGCACTGCTCAGGGTGAGTGCCTGCAGAATACTTCGAGTTTCTGGGAGCCAGGGAAGGTCGAATCGCATTCGGAATGTTGGGAACATGTTGTGTGAGGAGGGGGTTTCAAGGATGGAATGGCATGCGTTGCACTCAGACGGGACGTTTTTTTTGGACAATCGAAATGCGATACGGAGAGAAAGGACAGGGACCTATGGATTTGGATGAGATGAAAAGCTCGATTTGAATCTGAGGGACGGGGAATTGCTGACAATGGATTATCACAATAGGCAAGCAGTGGGGTGTCAGCAAGGCTCGCTGGCCCGTCAAGTCCGCTGAGTTCCTCATCGGCCTTCTCAAGAACGCTGAGGCCAACGCCGACACCAAGGGTCTCGACACCGGCAACCTTATCGTCAAGCACATCCAGGTCAACCAGGCTCCCAAGGGCCGCAGGCGCACCTACCGTGCCCACGGTCGTGTACGTTTATTCACTCCACCGCTTGATCCGTGAAACCTTTTGAGATGCCGCGGGGCATATTTCCGCAGGAGACGGGACACTATCGGACTAACATCATTGTGCGCACTCTAGATTAACCCCTACATGACCAACCCCTGCCACGTCGAGCTCATCCTCACTGAGGGCGAAGAAGTCGTTCAGAAAGGACCCCATGTCGTCAAGCGCGAGGAGGTCCGCCTTTCCTCCAGACAGCGTGGTGCTCAGATCCGCCGTGCTATCACTGAGGCATAAGCGGTTTGTCGGGGGCGGGCGAAGGTAGTTGGGAATGATATGTTGTTGAAAGCCGGAGTTTGCTGTTGTACGGAACAAATACCTGGTTACGGAAGACTCTACTTTACTTTTTCGCAACGAATGAATAAAAGTGAAAAACAGCGGGCGAAGAATGCTCATGGATTATCTAGGCTCTTTACATGAGGTCAAAAACTCTTTTTCTTCTTCTTCTTCTTTTTTCCCCCTCGCTTCCTTTGTATTCGAAGAAAGAAGCGTCGCCCGACGAACGTCTTGAGTGTCTCTGTGCGATATGATATGATGTCCCCGGTGTCTTCCCATTCCGATGTTTCGAGTAGACCACTTCGGATCCGTGGGACTGGGGAATCGGCCACCCTTACTCCTCAGGTACACTTGTTTCGACTATTGCTACACCGGAGATACGTATCTCGATTGTCGAATGAATGGGATATGGGAGTTTCTTTGTAGTTCAGCCACTCCAGGCAGGTTCTGGATTGTAAGAGGAAAAGCCAGTGATGGCGTATTCTTCGCATCATAAAGACGATTTGCGCGGTATCAGTTCGATTCTGCCGGGATCTACAACTAGGCATCAATAGCATATGATTCTGTCGAACAAGAAGCATCTTGTAACATGGATCCAGGACAGGACTCCTTCCGTGCATCAAGTGATCAAGATCAATATCCCCACGGACCAACGCAATATGGACCTTTTCCCAAATGCATGCAGATATCTTACGTACCATCACCATACTTGCAGAACTCTATTCAGGGAACACGTCGTCTGTGATGATATAGATTGGTTACAATAAGGTAGGATGATGTGAAGTCCACATAGAGCCAAGAGTGGCTGTGTTTTCTGTGTATACTCGTGCAACTGGATTTATGCAACGGCTTATTTATGATCTTTGATTTCCAGATCCATTGCAAGCTTCAGGCAGCAGAAGTACCAGTCGACTACACTTGTACCTGGTGGCCAAAATTGTCTATTCCAGTTGCCACTGCTCTGGACCATCTCGAACTACTCCCTGGGACGGTTCTGCCTAACTTAGACAAAGCGCGCTGACAAAGACACTCCAATCCAGTCACTCGCGGAGTTGAACGCTCTGTACCACCGGACCTGGTCATTATCATTATTTCTGATATTCTTATTGTGACCGTTCCCCAGTCTCCTCCCTTTTGTGCAACTCTTTCCCCTCTATCTTCTCTCCTCAGACCAGCTTCAGGAGAAACATGAGGCGCATTTTCGGCTCTTTGAGCCGGCATTCGAGTACGTTGCGTTTTACTCTTCCCCGCAACATCGCAAAGCATTCCGCGCTGTTGTTGATCTTCCCCTGAAAAGGCCGACAGCCTGAACTTGGGACTGTCGAATAATTCTAACCTCATGCGCGCGCCACAGGTCCAGCACCAGACAGCAATGGTTCATATCCAGAGGATTCTCCGGAAGGAATTGTCATCAGAGAAGTGGTCAGTTCGTTGCCGCCCTGTCTTGTCTCAGGGAAGCTGGCAAAAGCTGACATTGTCGCGCGCGCCCGCGAGCACCTTGGTTAGACCTTATTTTGCGAATCAGGAGCGGGGCCCAATAGGGTATGAAAAACTCGCCTACTGTCCCCTTTTCTTACCTGCGCCATCCCATCGTTGCTAATTCATGCCATGGGATCGTCCAGCCAGGAGACGAATTCGTTCATCTTCCCGCCATCGTCGAAAATGCAGTATCGAGTCCAACCGCCGCTCGGGAGGCCGCGCTGCGCATTCGCAAGTTCCTCTCGGACACTGCATTGTCGCGGAGCTCTCTGCAGTACAATGCGATCATGCTGACCCGGATCCTCGTCGATAACCCCGGACATACCTTTGCGCGCAACCTCGATGCCAAATTCGTGAGCACGGTGAAGGAGCTGCTCCGTCAAGGGAAGGATGCAAACGTGCAGTACTTCCTGCGCGACACGCTGGACACGCTGGAGGCGCAGCGCGCGTGGGACGAGGATCTCACGTTGCTTCTGCAGATGTGGAGGAAGGAAAAGATGAAGTATGCAAGGTCACCTAGCGGCAGAGTGAGTGAGCAACCAATCTCAGTTCTGTTCTCTTCTGATTTCTTTTTGGAAATGTCGATGTCGCCTTGCGTTCATCTGATGGGGGGGATGAGTGAGCCCTGGCTAATGATTATCTCGGTACTTTCTCCTCAGAACCTTCGGCGGTCGTCATCCATGCCTGCACAACACCCCGCTCAATACGGACCACAACGCCAGAACCACTTCGCTCGCTCGCCCCAGCCAACTTCCGGCTTGCCCCCCGTGGACGAACTTGCGTCGCGCATCGCCGAGGCCAAAACAACAGCCAAGCTCCTCCTACAGCTGATCCAATCGACGCCGCCGGCCGAGCTGCAGGGCCACGAGCTCATCAAGGAATTCTCCCAGCGCTGCCGGTCCGCCTCGCGGTCGATGCAGAGCTATATCGATTGCACCAACCCGGCGCCCGACGAGAATACACTCCAGACACTGATCGAGACGCACGATGAGTTGTCCGTCGCGCAGTCGAAGTATCAGCACGCGATGCTGGATGCTCGCAAAACGTACGGTAACTTGAACGCGAACGCGAACAGCCACAGCCCGTTACCGGCACCGTCGGCAGAGATGCCCATCGTGTCGGGCGCTTTGGCTGCAAAACCACTGCCTGCTGGACCAGCGGCTGCAACAGCTGCTCCTCCTCCCACTGTATCACCACCACCAAGGCGCACCACGCAAAGTTCCGTATCTCCTTCTGCATCTACGGCATCTGCCCCCGTCCCAGCCAGGATTCCAAGTCCGCCGACGAGGAACGGGACTCCTCGGTACGAGTATAAGTCGGAGGACTTTCAAGTTCAGAATCCATTCGCGGATGAAAATGCCACCACCGGTCTGAGTGCGAGCTCTAGGACAGCTGCAGACGGGACAGTGCAGTCAGATAGTGATGGTGAGCATGCCAATCATGCCAGATCCTAGGAGGTATTCGTCAGTGGGGAGCATTCTTCTGCATGGATGACATTGTTGCGGGAATAAATAAATTGATGTCGTGCTGGATACTGATATTGTTACACTTATACCCTATGAATGGATACTGTTGTTTTGTTTTTTCTGTTCTGTTCTACATTCATACCTGTCATTTATGAATCGAGATGGAGATTCTCTCTTCTCTTGTTCATCTTGTTTCTTTGAAACTACCCGCACCTATCACTCATCTGTATCTGTCAATATGGTATTTCAAATGTTGTTTGTCCATGATGCCTCTTTTCTCTCCGTTCTGCTGTTCCTTGTAGATGGTGTGCATGACCATCTATGCATCTTTCCTGGCATTTATCCCCGGTCATATCATATATAGTCATTACATACAATTCCAGTACGGCAATAATAGGACAGAGTCATACCGTTCCGATTCTTCCTTGTTTCATGGTCTGTTGATGTGTAGATTGTCTCTGTCTCTCTCTCTCTGTCTGGAGTACCCTACAACCGCCAGGACCTGGAATCTAAACACATAAACGCAATATAATGCTCGAAGGTATAATGATCTATAGTATACATCTGTGTATTGTGTATCATCTAGGCTAATGTAGTATGCAAAATGTATATGCGAATGCAAAGTTCGCTTGCTGCCATGTATCGAGAGGAGAAGGCTGTATGTATGATCTAGCCCCAGAAAGATCAGAAAAAAGAAAAAGAACGAAAAACTGTATATCACAGGAAGAAATCGCTCATTGTCCCGCTGTATCCGAGGATTCAAATCTATTTTATCCAAGGGGGAAAAAAACCAGTCCGAAAAGTATGATCTATAAGAAAGAGGAATAGGAGTAAAAAGGAACCCGGACAAATTACTTCGAAGCCGCCTCCTTCGTCCTCTTCCCCTTCGGCACACGAGCCACCCAGTAAATGAACACGGCCGCAGCGACATTAAACACGATATACACCCACATGAGACCGAAATTGCGCCACGCGTCCTTGTAGTAACTCGACACGGAGGCCAAGAACGTATCCGTCGAGGAGATGCTGCAGAACGAGCAGGTGCCCGTCGCGTCCGGGTCCTGGAGGTATCCGCCGGCGAATTTGATGTATTCGGCCATGTACTGGCCGCAGGTCATGTTGCTGGGTGCGTCGAAGTGGAGGAATTCCACGGGTTCGCAGACGGCGTTTGTGCCGGAGACGCCGGTGGAGAGCATTGCGGAGACGAGGTATGTGAATGGGGAGACGCGGTACATGAAGATCCAGAAGCCGGGGAGGGCTTGAGGAGTGGCGAGGACGCTGTGCAGATACGGAGAGGTTAGATCGGGGGAAAAATGATTCTTATGACATCGTAGCGATATGGGGGATGGATTGGATTAGACTGGTTACGTACCCGCAGAAGACCAGGCAAAGAGAGAAGAGCAAATTGGCGAGGTTACCACCTGTTTCGGCCAGCTCGATACCTGCGATGATCATGTGCGCGAAAGTCGAGGTGAAGAGAAGGAATGACAGGATGAGAAGGAACATCAGTGCTCCACGCTCGTGCACGGCGTCGGTTGGCTCCGCGTTGCGGTACAGACCAATGGGATAGTACCAACACACGAAGATCAGGACAGCCATGAGAGTGTTCCAGGGGAGCTCGACGACGATGTTCGCAGTCATGAAGGCTTGCCACGAGTAGGTCTTGGACGGCCGCTCGCGAGCCTCGTACAGTGAACGCTGGGTGCAAAAGTGAGGCATGATCTGTTGGACGAGGTTGCCGAAGATGGTCATCAGCATGAAGATACTGAACATCTGGTTCTGCAGTCCCTGGAGACTGTTCTGCGCGTGGAAGAACGAGAACCCGATGTACAGAGCCGTCAGGATGGAGAGCGCCATCTTGGAGTAGATGTAGACTGGCGTCCGCCAGTACTGCGAGAAGACTCGCTTCAAGCATTCCCACAACTGGACGGAGAACGGAGCAGCGAATTCTTTGTAGCTCTCGGGATCGGAAGCGGAACTGTCGACGGGCTTCTGAGAAAGGGTGGATTTCAACTCGGCCAAGTGATCAAGGACGGCCTGGTGTTCTGGACTATCGCGCCACACAGCAGGCCAGTCGATATCACTGTGGGAACCGGGAGCGGCGCCAATAACCTCAAGCATCCATTCGGCAGGGTTGGCATCGGCGGGGAGTGGCGGCGCACCGTTTCGCTCAAAGTAACTGGCCAGGGTGGATGACTTCTCGCCAATTTCTCCAAAGTAAACAGTCTTTCCACCTTTGGCAAGGAAGAGCAAGCGATCAAACCGTTGGAAGAGCATCGCGGATGGCTGATGGATTGTGCAAAGAATTGCCTGGCCGTGTTTGGTGAGAGTGTCGATGAGATCAAGGATAGACCACGACGTCTGACTGTCGAGACCGGAAGTGGGCTCGTCGAGGAAAAGCAACAGCTGGGGCTTGGCGGCAAGCTCAACACCGATAGTGAGACGCTTGCGCTGTTCGACATTGAGACCTTCACCGGGAACACCGACAACGGCGTCGGCGTACGATTCCATTCCCAGAAGCTTGATGACCTCCTCGACGTAATCGAGCTTCTCCTTGCGGCTGACATGGGCGGGCTGACGGAGGATCGCACTGAACCGAAGGGCCTCTCGAACGGTGGTAGTATGGAGGTGGAGATCCTGCTGCTGAACATACCCCGTTTTACGCTGGAACGATTGATCGCGTTGACGGCCGTCCACCAACATTTCCCCAGTCACCACACCCATAGTCACACGGGTGGCGAGGACGTCAAGAAGTGTTGTTTTACCAGCACCGGAGACACCCTAGCAATAGAGTCAGCAAAGGTCCCTTTAACCAAGGAGAAAAAAACAAAAAAAAGCAAATGCCCGAGGGACTGACCATGAGAGCAGTGCAAGTACCAGGTTTGACCCAACCATCGACATGATCGAGAATCCGCCGCGTTTCGCCCTTGATCTTAATGTCATAACACACATCCTGCCAATGGAAGATGGCAGTTTGTCTCTGGATTCCAGCAGTGACTTGCCCACTGTGCGAGTCGTCTGTCTTCTCGGCTGAAGCAGTCGGGCGATTGGCCTCGATATCATCCGAACCCTTGGCGATGGCAGCGGGCTGGTGACCACGTCGGAAGAGCAGCACTTCACCTTTGGACTTGGATTCGGAGATATACTCGGTAGCGATGAGGTAGGTGAACATGAAGAAGATCATGAAAGCGAACATGATGCCGAGATTCCTCCACAGATGGCTGCGGTAATATTGGAAGCTCTGGTGCAGATAGTCATCGCCGTGGACGACGTCGGAGCCGGCGACAGCTCCCACCGTCGAGCAAATCTTATACTGCAGACCCTCGGAGTCATATCCAGGGCCAAAGGGAACAAACGTGGAGCAAGGGAATGTCCGATTGTGGAATTCGTTGACCATGAAGCTCTCGAAGGCGTAGGCGATAGGGTCAATATAGTTCATCCAGCGAGACCAGCCAAGCATGTTTCGGGTAGGGATCGTGAAACCGGTGTAAATGACGAGACCCAGGATGAGAATCGCGGCAGGCACCAAAGCCTGAGAAAGGGTCCGGGACGAGGCGGCTATCGTACGGAAGATCATGGACATGGTCAATGTGGTCACGATGGAGAACAACCAGAAAGTGAAGAATGCGCTAGGCGTGCGCCGCAGGTTGGTCATGAAATAGAGCGTAATGTTGAAGGTGATGGCGTTGAAAAACTTATAGGGCATATCACACAGCATGGATGCAATGGCTTCGGTGAACGGGTGGTAGAGAGCATAACGGGCGTGTTTTTCGACAATGGGACGTTGCGCATACAGCGTCAGGATCTCGAGAGCACTGGAGAAGGCGTTGAGAAGCACTGCGAAGAAAAGCAAAGCACCACGGGCGTAGAAACTGGACGTGTCCTCGGGCAGATTATAGAAGACACTTCCAATGATCAACGCCATAATGGAATTACCGATCAATTGCGTGAGGGTCAAACTGGCATCGCCCTTGAGGCGCTGGAAGCCTCGAACCATGCAGAGGTTGATCTGTTGCCAGACGGAGATCGTATAAGGCGACTTAACGCGCTGGTTCTTTGCCTGCATCGCTCGGCGAGACTCGATGAACCTGTCGAGAGATTCGCCACCAATCGGATAGGTCTGCTCATACTCCTCGATCTCCTTCATCAACTTGGCGTACGCTTCGCTGTTCTTCCAGGCGGCGGCGAACTCGTCCGGCGTCCGCGGAACCTTGTCCTCGAAGCCAGGCTTGACGATGCGCTCCGAGGGGCTGGTCAGCGAGGTCAGGAAGTCGGCTGTGGTCTGGCGCTCGGGGCATTCGAATCCCATAGAGGTGAAGAATTCCTTGGCTTCGTCTGTGCGGCCGAAATAGATCTGTCGGCCTTCGTACAAGACCGTTACTTTGTCGAAGACGTCGTAGGCGCTCTGGGACGCCTGGTAGATGGCGACGGCGACCGTTGCGCCCGCATACTTGGTCATCAGATTCAAGGTCTTGCAGAACTCCAGGGCGTTTGCGCTGTCCAATCCTCGGGTACTATTATCCCAACACTGCAGAGGGCTACCACTCAGAGTGACTTCGGCGATACTGACGCGTTTCCGCTCACCACCTAAGGTTTAGGGCATTAGAGAATTTAGAGCCTTAGCGTCTTGGAGAAGTAGGAGAGTCCTTACCTGAGACACCCCGGACAAAGTCGTTACCCACTCTGGTGTTCATCGTGTGCGTCAGGCCGAGCATGGCCATTACGACGTCTCTCATATGCTGCGCATACTGTTTTCTGGAGACGCCGGGGAGCCGATTGCGGGGTGCTCGCGCAAGCGCCGCGAACATGAGGGTATCTCCAACGGTCAACTGAGGGAAGTGGACGTCAGTCTCGGCCGTATAGATGGCTTCACCGCGGAACTGACTCCGCATCTGCTTGGCCGAGATTCCCTGGTAATTCAGATGCGAGTTCTCGTCGAGATGGATGCCGTTCATCTCGCCCGCGATGGTCTTCAAGAAGGTCGAGCAACCACTGCCTGGACGTCCCAAGACGACCAGCATCTCTCCACTCTTGACGAGACCATCGAAGTCGCGCAGGATCTGAATCTTTTGCTTGCCGGTGCCGGTAATGGCGCGGACGAGCGTTCCCACCTCCAAGATGGAGTTGAACACATCTTTCTGATAATCCGTCGGGCTGCCATAACCGTGAACGCTGAGATTCCTGAACGCCACACCGGCGGTTCGTTGAGGATATCGTTCCGGATCGCGGGATTGGATGGCCAAGAGGTTCTTCATCCAATTCTTCGCCTTGAAGTTGGGGCTGAGTGGGTTCAACGTCGAGTCCTCCTTGGCCTCGAGGAAGGGATTCTCCACGTTTTTGCCGACGGAATACCTCGTCGACTCGCGGGTCAAGTTCCGTGCTAGACGGGTGACCTCCTCCTCGATGGCATCCTCATTGCCCACTTCGTTGGACTTCTCCAGGGCCGTGTCGGCTGTACTCAGACTTTCCGCCTGCGATCTTTGCACTTGGGCTTCCTCCTCGACAGGCTCGCGTGCGCCTTGGGACCGGACCGAATGCTCGGGGTTCAAATTAGGATTTATTGTCCCCAGAAGAGACATGGTGAAGGATTAGGAGACCTCAGTCTCAGGAAAAGACACCAAAAAGGAAAATCACTAGACCAAGTAGACGGATGTGTATGTGTATATTCGAAGCCGATATTAGTGCCTAGGTGTATATAAATACGGTATCAAGTCACAAAACGAATGACGAAAGGTGCCATGAGGGAGGACGAGGGAAACGAAGGAAACTCTTAAAGCAAATTTAACAACAGGACAGCAAGTCTCCGTACTCCGTAGAGGACAGGGAGATGGTTAAAATCTGGACCTCAGATTGAACAGCTCTCCTGGTTAGCGAATCGGGTCGTGGAAACGCCATGCTCCCGGACCCAACGCCATAGACACTAAGGATGCTGAAGGAGACGTATCAAACATTCGGCATCTCAGCTCATAACTCTCCGGGACGTCGTGCTCCGTCCAGCAAAGGGCACCAGCAGCTGGAGATCAGAGATCGATAGCGTTCTACTCCGTCTCATGTACGTACCATCCTTCCTTCGGTTAGGGGAGGAGTCAGGAAATACCCAATTTGTCCTGGCTCTCGTCCGCAAAGGGGGTTAGTACGGAGGTCGGAGAAAAACCTGTATCCAGGTAATTACTAATTCGAGTGGAGTGGATCTCTGTTCGAGGCCCAATGGCCATGCCTGGGGAAGTGATAGAGATAATAATTGATCACTCGCAGCATTGATTGCCAGAAGAGGCAAACGGAGAAGCCCTCAGAGTGGGCCGGGAAGAGCATCATCCGAACCAACTTTTGAATGGCCTCGTTTCGCCAGGTGTACTGTTACTACGGTACCGTCTCGGATTCCTTCCTCCCCGAAACTTCCGAGGCCCTGATCCTTGAATAACGTGCACAACTAGGATAAACAGGACGGCTGACTCGACATAAAGATCCTGACGGGCTTCGGACTAGCTACTCCGTACAGAACACTGGTTTTCCGGCAGGACTGCTGCACTTATGTACAGCCTTCTTCTCGCTTTGGGCATCCTGCATTGATGTCAATGGACATTGATGGCTCACAGCACGGTCCTCACTATACCCTGTAGATCGACTCTTCAATGAACAATATCAAGGCGATACGATACAATATCCCACTTGGGCAATTGTGGTAGTGGCACAATCGGCTATTATTGCAGAACTTCCAGAGGTACATTCTCCCGACGGAGTCACTCCGTACATTCGGCCATCTCAATATTATTATTACATACAACCTGGATAGAAACGCCTCTTCCGATTTGAAGATGAGACAAAATAGGCAGCAGTCAAACACGCCCTAGCAAGTAACTTAACATTCGGCACTGCTGTATCGTCAGCTTGACCTGCATGCAAGTGCCATGCGTGCACAGACTTGCCCACATGCCTGGAAGCCTTCTAGAAGACCCTAGACCTCTGCAAACTGGAGCTGTTTTCCACCGGGCATATATGATATAGGTATGTTCATATGACTATACGGAGTGTACGTTCGATGAATAATCCCGTAGTCTGTACAAGTTCGATTCCAACGACTCATGGTCTCCGGTGCTACACTTCCGCTGACCAGGAGACGAGTAATATCTGTGCGAAGCATTCTTGGATGGAGGATCCGATCTCGAGTCTATTCTGTTCGCATCTCTTTAATCCACAAACGTGCCAGAAGGATACCCTGTCAAACGCCCTAAGATTCCTTCCCCTCCTCCTCCTCCTCCCCATCGGTTTCATCGTCATCCTCGATCGGTTCGACAAGGAGGTTGCCGCCCCGGCCAATCTTTTCACTGATCGATCCCCCCTCCCCCACATCGTACACGACTCGAGGCATCGGCGAGACGAGTCTGAACCCGTACTGATGTTCAAATCCCTCCGGTTTCTGAGCGTCGCGCGAGTCCGCAGCCTCCTGTAAGACGTCGTAGCATTCAACAAAGGCATACAGCTCTTCTATCTCCGCATCGGGCGCGAACTTGCGAATCACGCGCTCCCCCGAGGGTAGTCGAATACTGATGCGGACGGCATCCTTGACCTCCACACCGGGCTCGTCCCGAATCGACCGCGCCCGCCAGACCTTCCACTGCTGCAGATCCCGGATCCGCTTTTCTTCCGCGGCGCGGCGTTCGGCTGCTTCCTGCTCCGCCCGCTGCCTCGCTGCCTCGGCTTCTCTGCGCTCTCTAGCCCGTCGTCGGTCGATGGCCAGCGATCGTTCGTAAGCGGAGTCTTGCTGTTCGCGGAGACTCCGCGACGCCTGTTGCTCCGCGCGTGTTGCCCGGATGCGATCGAGAGCGTCTTTGTTCTGTGAGATTGCCGTTCGTAGTTGATTTATGAACTCGGAGGGGGTCGTGTTTCCTGCTATTCGCGCGACCACAGACATGGCGGTCGAGGATACGTTCGGCGTGTGCACGACGACCGAGGCGAATGGGAACTTTGTACAGCGCAGCGAATTCGAGACCTGATATGCCTCTGAATCTCGCACATTACCGCCCCAGAGCAGTAGATCGTTCTGTGACTCGTGGATGTAGTCCACCACCTCCCGTGAAAGTAAAGTGTCCCTGACCCAGCTGCCGGTATCGTCGTGTTCGGGCGATAGCAGAACCACTAGTAAAAACTTGAGGTCCCGGTGAGCCTTCTCCAGCGCCATGTTGTAGCCATTTTCCAGGAACGGCAGAGAGTTCGGCCCGTATTCTTCTTCAAATTCTCGGATGAACCGGGCTGCCGTATCTTTGGGGCCGAGCGGTCTGCGTCCAGTGGTGTTTCGCCGGCCGCCCTGAAGAGCGGGGGTTGCTGTTACATTGAAAAAGCGCGGCAGGAATGGGAACAACGTGCCAAAGAGTCGAAAGGAATTGTAGATGATTCGATAGAGGAGGTTGAACGGCGTGAAGAGAAGCGCAAGCAGGAAAGGCGGGCGATAGACACCTTGGTCTTCCGGTTGGGTAATGATCCGAGGCGCGGGTTCAACTGCGCGAGTCGTCGAGGAGAAATGCGCTGCCAGATCGTCGCTCATAAGGTTCTGGGTTTGGCGAACTGGTCTCGGTGGAGGAGGGTTGTTGAGTGCAGCGCGGGCTTCTTCGACAGGATCAGGACCTTCGCCGTCGAAGAACTTCGAGATCGCGATCTACTCGGCTACTCATCAGCAATCACTCCGACGTTGTTTTGCCCAAGCAAATTGACAACAGACCTGAACATTCCATTGTGAACGGCGCAATAACGGTATAGCTTCTGCAGGTTCTTGGCCGGTCACGGTGGTATAAGTCTCGAGAGCGGATCTCTCGCTATCGGAGAGCCGCGCAATATCGATTTCGGCTGCCGACATGTTTATCGAGAGTCAATCCCATCAAAGACATGAGGGGGAAGGATTCAGCTTCAGAAGAGAGCTAGCAAAGCACTCTCCGTGAGCGTGTGGTTGGTGGCAGCAGTCCTGAGCTCAACAATAGCAGTGGGGATGAGAAAGATATTTAATTGATAAGAGAAAGAAAAATAGCAAATGATCACGCTGTCTCAGACAAACAGAGAGAGACAACTGGAGGGTGAGAATGATCCAAGCAGAGCTCGTTCTTGTTGTACATCCATCCAGCTGTCATTATCGTCATCGGCTGCAGTGACGATAAGTTTGAGTGTTCCGCTCAGACGCCTCTTCTGCCCATGGTCCGTGCATTCTTCCCTCTCTCTCTCTGTCGTGTCTGATCTCCAGTTCCTGGGTCTCTCTTCCCCTCCAACTGTCACACTTCGTCGTCTCTGTCATCGCATGAGTTGACTCTTAATCAACCTTCCCCCTTGCCATGAAGGTGGCTCTTCTCTCTCATCTCCATTCTTAGTGCTTTCGCTGCTGAAAGCCTTGGCCTGTATGTCTAATATTCTTGCGTTCCGCATAGCCTGGGTCCATCATTGTCAGCCCTGTCGATTTACGATTCATAGCAGATATTGAATATATGATTTCAACGCGAAATTGACGCGATCTCCCCCGCTTCTTGGATATACTGTGATCTCCTGCCGATGGAGGAATGTGGTTTCCTCTAGATATCCTTGGTCGCCCGGTCTTTCTTTCCTCTGAATCAATGGATGTCTCTCTGCGCTGATCCGCGCCAAATTGTGGATGAATCATGGCTTCCGCAGGGAAGCCTAATCTCGACGATTCCCGTCGCAGTACGGGATCGCCCAAACTCA
Source organism: Evansstolkia leycettana (assembly GCA_000787455.1). Lineage (NCBI taxonomy): Eukaryota > Fungi > Ascomycota > Eurotiomycetes > Eurotiales > Aspergillaceae > Evansstolkia > Evansstolkia leycettana. Next base: position 14,601 of record JSYV01000215.1, on the reverse strand, counting down.
AGGCACGCGGTAAGCTTGATGGGCACCTTCATCGTGTCGATGTCCCGGGTCATGCGCGATGGAGCAACTGTCCACGACTCCGGGATGCGGACATGGTGCACTTGGAAACGACGAAGGAACCGGGGGCATTGGTGATCAGCAATTGCTAATAATGATTGCTTCTCCCGACAGAAAACGCGAAGGACACTCTCTGCCGCAATGTAACCATCTACGGACGCTGTCGCTATGAAGATAAAGGTGCTGCGACCATCCCTTGCCCTCGTTGAGAAAACTGCGAGTTTTATCTGACTTTTGGGTATGCTTCGTGAAGGCTGCGCCTTCAATCATGATCCGCACAAAGTCAACGCGACACATCAATCAGAGAGGTTGGACTTCCCATGAGGCTGCCGTTCATACGAACGGAAAGATCAGCGGCAGACGTCGTAGGTTGGGCAGTGGCTTACAGTAATGGCAGCAGTAAGAAGCGGTTTAATGTCGACTCCCCTAGCTTTACTCCCTCAATACTCTCGACCAATGGCTCGTCCGCGACAAAGAAAACGACGACAATCTCTCCCAAAGCCGCAAGTGCCGCGCCTTTCCAACCCAAAAGTGTCGCCTCACGTAGGGAGCTTTTGCCCTGGAGTGCCTTTTTCTTCCCTTTGCCTTTCTGCTAACTGCGAGAAGGGTCTAATACAAGCACGCCTGCGACTCGCCAAGAAGTTACGACTCCGGACTGGACGGTTGCGGATGTACAAGAATTCGTTCCCCAGGGCTTCGACTCAGCTCATGTGGTAAGCGTGTTCCTTCCTTTACATCGTGCATCAGCAGTTGTGGTTTCCCTGGCCAAAGACCATTCTGTGCATTGTCGTTCACGTGTGAAACCGCAACAAAATGAAGTTTGCTGGAATTCATGGATCGATCTCCTCAGTCACTCTACATACGCATGTTTCTCTGATACATGCATTATTGCCGCGGCGACTGGGGTGCTGCCCACATTTGGCACAGCTGCCAGAATATGAATACTTTCAACATGTTCCAGGGCTTCCCTACTTCCCAAATATTCCCCTTCGAACACTTTCCTGTTGACTCACCTTTGTCATCTCGGTGTCCTTCCCCTTCATCCCTGCGTCGAGAGCGTATCAAGTCCTTTCCTTCTGAAGTCTTGATGCAAAACCCATTCTACCCGTCTAGTTGGGACTATGGCTTCATGCCTGGTCCCGGCCAGGGCTATATGCCTCAGCCTGGCTATGGCTTTACGCCTCCCCGCGGCCGTGGCCACAGAGGACGCGGCAATGGCTCCAGGAAACGCGGTTACGGCTATCGTCATTTCAACACTAATCCAATCGCACAGGCTCCCCTTCAGGGAAACGGCAGCAGCCCCCTCGCATCGGCTGGACCCTACGATCCCTTTGTAGCGACGTCAACACCGCTTTCCGCAACGGGTCCTGTTGGTCAAGTTCCGCCGAATCCTTATTCACACGATCCCGCAGCTGCCCTCGGTGGAGCCGCGTTCTTTGCGGGCCAAGGTGGTTTCCAGCAACCGGTAGGCTCTCTCGGTACCCTGCTGGAACTGTTTGAACCTTGTATGGGACTGACGCGTCGCAGGTCCAGTATCATCTGTACGCTCCGATCGGCCCGCACAGCCAAAACACTCTCGGATATCAGCGAAATGTGCATGATCTATTTCTTGCGAATGATTTCCGCGAGGAATTGCAGAAAAAAGCAGCAGCTACTCTGCAGACGTTGCCCAGTACGTGGATGCGGCTGTGCTGCGGAGAGATGAGACGAAACTGACTTTTAATAGATACTCAGCTCCCGGCTCAAGTTGATTACTTCCACTCTCTTGTCCCATTGGACTTGAATCATCAGAAGAATGCAACTACCTTCGGTTATCCCAGCTGGGTTTATAAAGCCCAGTCAAGCAAGGACGGAAATTTCTATGTGCTTCGGAGACTGGAGGGTAAGCTATCATTCACTTTGCATCTATAATTGTCGTTAGAAGTCGATTCTCATGAGTTTGGTAGGCTTTCGTTTGACGAATGAGAAAGCTATCCGGTCCGTTCAGGCTTGGAAGCGAGTGTTAAATGGCAGTGTGGTGACAGTTCACGACGCTTTCACCAGCAGAAGCTTCCAGGATAGCTCCCTGATCTTCGTCACTGACTATCATCCGCTTTCTAAAACTCTCGCGGAACAGCACCTGGGGGCGAATAACAGATTCCAGAATCGGCACAATGCCCATATCCCAGAGCAGGTGCTGTGGGGTTATATTACACAGATTGCAAATGCCTTGAAGGCTATTCACAGTAATGGCCTCGCTGCCAGGATTATTGAACCGAGCAAAGTTCTTTTGACTGGCAAGAATCGCATCCGGCTGAATGCCTGTGCGATCATGGATGTGGTACAGTTTGATACACAGCGATCGGTGGCGGACCTTCAACGTCAAGATCTGGTCAACTTTGGGCAGCTGATCGTCACTTTGGGTGCAAACTCCCCGAACGTGATGCATAATGCTACCAAGGCGATGGAGCACTTTACGCGTGCATACAGCCCGCAGCTGAAGAATTCCGTCTTCTGGTTGCTCAATGCAGCGCAAAAAGACCAAGAGCGCAATATCGACATTTTCATCACCGGCATATCATCGCAGTTGATGTCTACATTTGACTCGGCGCTTCATTTGGATGATGAACTTACGTCCGATCTAAGTAGAGAGCTAGAGAATGGCCGCCTCGTGCGTCTGATGGCCAAATTGAACTTCATCAACGAACGGCCAGAATATGAACATGACAGGCAGTGGTCCGAAAACGGAGAGCGATATTTCTTGAAGATCTTCCGAGATTACGTCTTCCATCAAGTGGATGCGCAGGGCGAGCCGGTTGTCGATCTGGGACATGTGTTGACCTGTCTGAACAAGCTGGATGCGGGAACCGACGAGAAGATCACGTTGGTGAGCCGCGACGAGCAAAGCTGCTTCATTGTTAGCTACAAAGAGCTCAAAAAGGCTCTGGAGACGTCGTTCCAGGCACTTCTCAAATCTAACAGAAGACTTCATTGAGGCTCCAAAGGATGTGCTCTCCTGTTCTCGAGGCTTCTCCTATCACGAACCATCTAAAAACACACGCCTAACGAGAATCAGGGTACGATGAAGAGCCAGATATTCGAACACACATTGGAACTCTTCGTATTTTGGTCAGAGTCTTTGAAAGGGGTATTTGGTGACAACCGAATGTTTACGGAGACAGAGCCTCAAGCAGTACTCGATGGAATTTGCCATGGTGCTAAGCAATTCGGCTGATAGCTTTGAATGGAAAATTGGAATCATGTCTGACGCATCATCGGGCTTACTTGTATGTGTGTATTGGAAGAAATGGTCCATCATGTACACGAGAAAGATACACAATCAAATTGATTGAATGAAAGTCATGCACGTTAAGTTCTTCGTGAGCGGCGATATAGTAGACAGTGTTGTTTCCAACATTCGATGTCTTTTTTTCAAGTATTGCCTTATAGAGTCAAGCGACCGACTCATCTTCATATCATTCTCTGCAAAGAATCTTAGTAAAAAAAGTCCCAATCATTTTCCATGAAATGCTCCTCGTCTTCGTCATCATCATCATCATCCACGAAACCACCCAACCTGTCCTTCAATTCCTCAATGCTCAACTCCTCATCGATGTAATCCTCTCCTTCATCAACGCCCCCCGATCTCTTCGGCGGAATCAACACCGAACTAACAACATGCAAACTGCCATCCCTCGCAACCCCATCCTTAACCGCCACAGACTGGAACCCATTAATCTTCATCGTCGCGAACGGGCCCCACCTCCTCACATTCACACCAATAGTCCGATCGTGCAGTAATGTCGGCAAATCAACATGCGCATGGGGATTGTGCCCGTTCATGGCGAGGGGTTCGATCTTCCCCTCCTCCGTGTAAAGGACATCACTGTAGAGCGTCTGGTTCAGCACGACATGGTACTGCAGGAGAGCGCGGAGGTACTTCTCGCCGTGCTTGGAGAAGAGGAAGGCGTTCACTCTGGGGCCGAGTTTGCGGAAGGCAGAGTTGGAGGGGGCGAAGAAGGTTCCGCCGTGGTGAGGGGTGGAGTTGAAGTATGGTAGGAGATTGGTCTTTTCGAGGCCGAGTGTTAAGGTGGAGAATTCGGAGGGGAGCAGGGAGAGGATGGTTAGCGTTGGTGGTGGGGGGACGAGGAGGGAATCGATGCCGTGGATGAGGCCGTTGGTTGCGCCCTAAGATCTATGTGTGAGTCGATAGAAGAAAGAAAAAAAGGTTGAACAAGAGCACACATATGTCTTCATTTGAATATGGGAAGGATACTACTACTCCCTCCATGTGGGGTATTTTGGTAATGTGCACGGATGAGAGAGACAGAGGAGGGGGTGGGAAGACTTACGATATTGATAGCCACGATATGACTGTGGAAATTCACCGTCAGCCCCTTTAACCCAAGACGAATCGACAGTCTCTGCGGGAGATCCTCTCCGAGAGCTGTCTCATTGAACAGCGTCGGCAGCGTTTGGCTATGCAATACTCGTGCGGCAGGGTAAACACCCGGCGTGAGATGATACAGCAGCACCTTGCGGATGAGCTCCTTCGAGGGCTTGGGAGCATGCTCGGGGATCTTGGCAAATGCATGATCCGTAGGCGCGAAGAGAGTATAGTTCGCTGTGGTCCCGTTGAGGAGGTTGACGAGGTCCTCGTCTCCGTCGACGAGCTCTGCAAGTCTGGTGGTGTGCTTGCTCTGAGTGATGAGCTGGTAGATCGTGAGATTGGACGGCCCATGGTGCGGCGGGTGTCCGTCGAGGTCGACTTCCCGGTCTGGTGGGATATTCGCCGGCCGCGTCTTCCTCGTCGATGGAGAAGCCATTCAGCCAGGATTCGGCGTTGAGGTAATAGCTCTCTTGGATTTTACGGTACTGCGAATCCGCGGCATCGATGGTATCGTCGAGCGCGGTGCGGAAGTCACTCACAGTTTCTTTGATGGAGTCCTGGATTGAGTGAAGAAATTCAGCAGCATGATGGAATAGTCTTTTGTTATCTGCATCTTCGACTGGTGCGAGGACCTGTTCGTTCGGGATGACAATGGCGGAGGTGAGAGAGAGACCGCCACCGGGAGGAGGTGGTAGAACTTCATGTTGAGTGATTCGCTCAGAGTGCATGCAAGAGGGGGGAAATATCATATGAATTTCAACTGTCGTATATATACCTGGAGAAGGTTTTTAAACCAGTCTTAGAAGAGATCCATATGATGGTTCAGATGATCATGCAATATATCCACAGAGGACGATCGGCGATTCAATAGGTAAAGCAATATATACCGGATTTCTCTCCCAGATCAAACTGTCAAACAGGCTTCAACCGGTAACACGCAAGCGTGCGACGAGTCTCGCCATGGCCGGAGATCGTAATCATACTCGTAGTCGGGACTTAAACGGCGATGCCCCGACCGAATCGACCACTGATGGCGGGGGGAGCGAGCGATCCTGGCAGGGTTGCGTGGACGACCAAACGGATGTTCGCGAGGGGTTGTTCCGATCGAGGGAAATTCCATCTCGATGACGACAACAGCCTGGTTATAATAGAGCCCGGGTGATGCCAGACGTTTTCGATGGCAATTGAGGCTTGGGAACTGCCAATGAAATGCGCAAGTTGATACGAGTTAGACCTTTGAGATGCAATTTCTCCACACTGGGAATGCGAAGGTAGTGAAAGTGGACAGTGGATAAGACGTCCAGCTTTGAGCAGATAAAGTCCTGTAGACGAGAAGGCGCTATCTCTTTGTTTAGAGTCGCTGAAGCAGGTATGTCAAGTGATGTTGATTGTTTTGCAGCTCGATTGATCCAGGAAGTTGGCGATAAGATGAAGCTTAGCTTAGCTATTGTGGGGGATCGAGATTTGGAGCTCTACCCTTCTCTTGTCATATTCGGGCCAAATTTTTGATGTCATGTACGGTGTGCTTTTCTATTCTCTCCCTTGACAAAAAAAAAATAACGCTGCAGCCATTCTCGTAAGCAAATGAAAATTCAACCATGGGGTATTGTATTGTGCACTTTTCACATTTTTATCAAAATTATTCTTAAAGGCGAGCGGAGAGTGCAGAGGCCTTTCCCGCTCCTCTATCCTTTGGCGTTCTTGCTAATACATCGTCCACGCCGGAGTGACAAAAGCATCATGACAAGAGACCCCATGTACCAAATCCACTCCACAGTAAGCCGCTGATATACGCTTCGTTGTTCCTTCAAGTTTTGCCTTCGATGTGATATTGCATCCTCCGTGCGGAGACAAGAGCGCGAAAAAGAAGTCGCAATGCTTCTGGAAATGGACCAATTCCCCAGGAATTCGCCCGCGTCTCGACATCGCGTTGACCGCTTTCCCCTCCACTCCTGTCAAACAATCATTTCCCCTTAGAAGCTGAGAATGACAAGGTAGCTGCATTGATAACCGTTTACTCCTCTTGTTGCACAAATGGGTTGGCAATCTCCTCACTACCGTCTGCAGGGGATATGAGAACAATCAGAGTGCCGCGTGCAACGATCAGACCTAGGGAGCGAGTGGTTTCATTGCCCTCGTCATCTGTATAGGAGACGATGGTTAGGAAGTCGAGATACGAGGACACGCAAGATACATTAAACCTACCGCGCATAAGTTCTTTCACGTCATCAAGGACGAGATTCATGAGCTGGTCATAGCCCTTCAGTGTTCCGGTAACTGTACTTGATCAGCTACAGTCAAGTTGCGAATCCGAAAGATGCCAAACACATCCATCCCAAGCACGGTGACTGTACAAACGCAAACGGAGAGGAAAATGGAAATAGAAGAAGTGAACAAAAATGATACATTCTATTTCTTTCGCATATCGAAGCTTGTAGGCCAAGGACACTTTCAAGATTGCCAAATTGATGATATGTATGTATACGGCAGGAAGCAAACACTTCGGGATGATATCATCAAGTGAGTAACTTAAAATATGAAAGTGACTAAGCAGACTCACCTTCTCTGCCACCGTTGAACTTCACATTAACCTCCTTGTCCATATACTTGGTTAGATCGAGGATGTTCTCTTTCTTGGGCTTCTCTTGGTGTTGTTGTTGTTGAGCACCACCGCTCGCACCGCCACTCTTCTGCTGGGTGGAGTGGGCGCCACGACCTCCGCCGCGGCCACGGCCACCTCGGAACGAGCCTCGTTCGGACATGGCTTGGCTGGATTTGGATGAAGGGAGGGGGGAATCTAGAGGGGATAATGTTTGTGCTGACCTGGCGGAAGGGCGGCTGTTGCACACGCCAGTGTGGAAGAACGTATCTGCGGGTTAGGAGGGGCTTGCGTTGGGGTACGATACGAGGGATTTTTGGGGATGGAACCAACGACAAGAGTGATTTGCCAGGTGGTGGTGGTGGAAAAACGTAGCTGCACCAGAAATGGAAAATAAAGACCACAGCGCCGCCAGGGTGGGCTAGTTACCTAGACTAGTTGAGCCAGTGGAAGGACGGGTTTGATACGCTCAGCCTGCCTAGGCCTTCGGGTGAGCAGGTAAAGAGAGCCCTTCTGGTGGCCGTGGTGGGTGGGAGAATTTGAGCCAGGGCTTCCAGTTCTCTCGTCGCTTGTAGGATTCGTGGAAAGCGACTCTCAGTATCAGCGTGTCACGAATTCACGCTTTACAAGACCGTACGCCAGGTCACGCTTGCAGTTGGCTGGAACCAGGTGTGCATGTGGTCCAAGCTCAACGACCACTCAGGTCTGTACGGGAGTCTGGGCTGGACAGCACAGCGAGGATATCAACCTGAGCCGCAAGGCAGTGACTCAAGGCTCAGGAGTCAGTGTCTTTTGCTATGGGCAGCATCATCTGGGCATGTTTGTTCTCTGCAGCTGAGGTATGCTCTCATTACCCTCAGAGAAGCAGAGTAACTATTTTTCGAGAGCATGATTCTCGATGAGTAATACTTTATGGCCAGATTTGCCCAGCGTGAGTCACTGCTATATGATAAATGGAGCCCGCTTTTTCAATGGATGTATCATGTATGGAGATGAGGTGTTTTTTCTGCGACGAATGAGAGCAGCAACGTGTTAGTGTTACTGGCATCAGGCTTGCGCGTTCCGGCTCCAAGAAAATCCCCGCTCAGGAAGGGAACTTTGAACCTGGTCCACCTGGAGACCTGGGCTGGGTATCATTTGGCTGTGGAATTCTCATGCTATCCAGAGGAACAATGGATTTTCAACCGCGCTTAGTTCATTCGAGAAGGTGGTATTCGGATGAAGGTCTTTGTTGGAACTGACTCCGAATCATCCTTGATACTACGGAGTTACGTTAGGTACTGTAGCTGCTCAGATCTCAGGGAAGGGCGGAGGGAACGGTCTATTCTATTATTGGACTGCATCGGAGTACTATCGGAGTAAGGACCATTGTCAATCGTTACGGTATGGATGTAACCTGTACTGTATGATTCATCCGGCACTCCGACCACACCGACTTGCCAGCGGAATAGTCCGGCGGGACTCCGCTCCCTTTTGCATCGCAAGTCCCTCTTCTCAAGTTCGCCCAAGTTTCACCAAAGAGGACCACCTGGGCATGGTTTCGGCATTCCCGGCGACCGTCAGAACCTCTTATTGTTCTCCACGTTATTTTGTCGGATGTACTTGAATGTATGGATGCTGTAAACATCCTCTTCTTTGTCAATGAAGGAGACTTCCGCGGTACATGATCATTAGTAGCAATCATCTAACTCGAGGGTAAATGCCTACTATCGAGGCATTATTATCAAGGATTCAAAGCTTTCTGCGGAGAACTTTGAACTGAATCGAGTCATCTATTTCTAGGTGCTGCTAAGGACCTTCCTAGGTGGGCGTTTGTCCGCTGGGGTCTCCTCCCGTGTCTGCCGCAGCATTTCGAACGTTAACGATGTAAGTTCCAGCAGTCCAGCTACGTCCAGGCCGATGGTAACTTCTCGGAAGTCCTGCTGGTCTGTCCGTCTCTCCATCTCCACCTGCTTCTGGTCATCATTCATTCCCCTTGACCCATTCTCGTCCCGTTGACCCCCCCCCGTCATACCCTCGTCTTCTCTCCCGTCCACCACGCCTCCTCTTTTTTCCCTTCCTCTGTGCTGGATGCTGGCAGTTCGTTTGCTATCTTTCTTCATTCTTGTTCATTGCATGTAGGATTACTGCTTTGCGGAGTTAGTGAACTTCGTTCCGTCCGCAGCTCTAGATTCCCTTGTCTAGACTCCCCGTCCGCGTACATTTTTAGCGCTCGAATCTTAAAGCCTATATTGCTCCGCCATCGGCGACACTTTCGTACGCCCTGCTAACCACTGCCAACGCCCTCGTTTGCCAAACGACTGCAACTTCGACCACGACTTATTCGAGCTCGTCTGTTAAAATCGCCGAACCCTCTCCATTTGCTTTTGATCGCAGCAACTGCTCCTCACTTTCCGTCGTGATGGAGCCGCGAACTGGAACGGCGGAGCCGCCCTCCAAGCGACCCCGATCACCCTCCGGTGACTTCCCTCCAATTGCGTCCAAAGTGCCCAGGACGCATTCGAATCATCTTCAGATTAATTACCTAGCACGTCAATATCCTGATAATCTACCACTCGTTTCCATCGATGACACCATGCCGGCCATCCTTCGCCTGATCAGCGATTATGATGGCGTGCTCCATCGCCATGAAAGCATTGCCGGGAACCTGGGCGCATGTCCTCTGGGTCCCATCTTGATTAAACGCTTCGAACGTCTCTTCGATGGTCCTCCGCGTGTGCTCAAGTCGCATGGCAAAGATGCCCCCACCATCACTTGGCTGGATGTCGTCGAGTTCGCCAAGAATAAACCTGAACAATTCAACCTGGAGAAGACACGCAACGGTGTACGAGTTTGCCAATTTTACACAAAACAATGCAGGGTTGAGATCAGCGAGGAGGACTTTGTATTGATCGCTTCGGGAATGCCTCAGAAGATGATCCCTCCGCAGCCCATCGTCGAGGACGAGGAGAAGGAGCTCGGCGCCTTGGAGATCTTGGAGAAGAATCTGCAACAGATCATTCAGATGGCCGACCAAGGTTAGTGAATATATCATCGATCCGCCGGTATTTGCCATTTAGTGGTTTGTTCTGTCGGTACTAACGCCTGTTCACTCCCAGTATCCGCTCGAGCCAGGCAGCTCAACCACCGCCTTAAGAACCGCCGGACGGCCATCGTCAGTCGTCGCGAGAACGATGCATCGCTTCACGCCCAGTCACATCAACCTCGATCCCTCAGCCCAGCATGGCGAGATGTTAATGTTAATGGCACCGGCCAGCCCCCCGTGAACACCAACGGCCATCAAACCACCCACTCTCCTCCGACCGGGTTTGTCGCCGTGAATGCTAATCGAACCGGTGGCGCAGAGCCGCCCGAAGAAAATGCAATGTCATCGCAATTTATGTTCTCTCATTCCAACACGGACAATATTACGATTATCAATGGCACGTCTATCAAAGGCGCTTCCCCGACCACTCGTGCCGAATTGATGAAGAAGTTCTTTACTACGGCCGATCGACAAGCCCGGGGCATCGAGGAGGCGGCTGGATCAACGAGCCGCCAATCCTCGCGACCTAGGCCCAGGGCCTCTGACCCGGCAGAATACTCCATGTATGCGGGTGCGCCAGGTACCGTTGCGATTCCGAATACTCCTTCGTCGTTACTCCCGCCACCAAAGTCCAATCACTACGAGAGGGATGATGGCGGACCATTCAAAATGGAGATGGTTGCGCGAATGGAAGAGTTGCAGCGTGGGGCACGCGTTTTACCACCGTGCGACCGATGTCGCCGTCTCCATATGGATTGCCTGAAGAATCTTACAGCATGCATGGGCTGTACGAAAAAGCATGCCAAGTGCTCCTGGAAGGACGTGAAGGAGGAAGAGCTGCGAGAAACGAGGACTGGAAGTGTTGCTCGGGAACGTACTGAAGACAATCAGTCAAAAGACTCATCCGCGCCGGCGTCTGCTCCCCCTGTGGCGGATCATGAGCGGCCTCCTGAACGGGAAATGGAGCCTGACGCGAACAATACTACTCGAGGAGATTCCGCTCCGAGCACTAGTCACGTAATGGAGGCGCCGACGGCCCAGGTACCATCCCCAAGGCGTGCGATGAGCGAAATCCAGGGAAGTGCAGTCTCGAATCATGACAGGCGAGTCAGCATCAACCGCAACGATCCCGTACCCGATGACGATGACCCAGACGCCAATCAAAGACTGATGCAGGCGATTATGGACACCGTCGATCATCATACCCGGGTAGCTGCCGCTGCGAAAGAGCGGGAGAACGATCTCAGCGGTGATCGAGACCGAGAGCGTAAGGTGCTGAAGGCCTAACCGCCTTTGTTCTTCAAATTTATACAGTTGTCCATATATCACTTCTCATTCTTGTGTATATGGATGGCAGTTGTACGCTCGATGGGAAAAAGTGTCTCAGCCAGAAGTGTGTGCAATTTTAGTTATATATTCTTCTCTGTATATTGATTCGGATGAGTCAGGTGGCTTTTCAGAACTCAAGCCGTGACTATATGGGTGATCAAAGTTGTCTTGACGTTTATCGTGTTGCATTCCAATGTCTTATTGAGCGAGTTTAGCGGATATCCATGTCTTTGCCATGTTTCAAATCTCGTGATCTTGCACTTGGTGGTTGTACCTACTATTCTCAGATTCTCTTCCACATTCTGTCCCTTTTCCTCTAATAGCGCCAAAGTCGATACTTTTGTGCAGTGTCCTTTCCGAGCAGATATATATTACTTTGACTGGTGTGTGTTTGTTTTCAAGATTCCTTCCTTCGCATGAGATGAGATGTAGGAGGAAAGCACTAGTATTAATACAAATATCCTAGTCCTATGCTGGATAATGGACCTAGGCAGTCCGTTTCCTGATGATGCTGCTGGACACATACCAGAACTTTTACCCGATCCGCATACATCCATAGTCCTGCCGGAAGAAGACACATCCGGAAAAATCTCCAGCCTCAGATTCCAACACCAGTGCATCTGTATCTATCCATCGTGCCGCAAAAAAAGGACATTCAGAATGACAATGGATGCAAAGTGAACTGAGAGGAGTGCGGGATTGGGTTGGTCATCTTGATCAAAAGATTTGATAATGCGGGGGTGTAGCGGACTGTGTGAACTCTGTGGAGAGGTTTCTTTTCGTCTACAGTAGTACTCTACGTACATGGACTCCTCCAGTAGTAGCCAAATCAGCTCCATACATGGATCCGAAGAAATGATCATTTTGTTTGTTGGTTGGATCGTGATGGGCTGGAGTCTATCCCAGCCATGTGCTCGATGTTCGGGGGGATTTCCGAGTCAAAGGTACCTACATTGAATGCACGGCTCCTCGAAGACTCGAATAGCCGACATCTCCCCAATTGTCGGTATCGGGGAGGAAATTCTACTGGCCATCGTTATCGACATCCATGTCTAGTCGACCATGCGGATGTATGCGGGTCGTGGGGAGCAAATATGCGGGGATGTGGATTGTACGGAGTAAACAGCCAGGCAATGATCACGATCAAATTATTTAATCTAGCCTTCTTGTAGCATTATTTGAACTGTTTATCTTCCCGTTCATCTTGTCCAACTGTTCAAGTAAATTAATTAATCGCGTACAGACCATCATCAGCTTAGCCGAAAGCGGAGCCGTGTTGAATTCCCGTGTGAATCTGCCGACAACAGCTGTGATTTAAGAGTATATGTACGGAGCGACTCTTTTCCTCCTCGTCGTCTGACATCAATTCAGTAGCTTCTCCCAGTTTCTTCTCGACATTGCTTTCGAACAACCCCGACAGGTTCACCACCCACGATGGATCCCTCTCAGGTTAAAATCCCTCCGATGAAGAATCTCACGGTGGACAACATCACCGAGAATGTTATCCGCATCAACTCTCAATGCGAGGACCCTCGAATGAGATACGTGCTCGAGAGGCTGGTGACTCACCTGCACGACTTTGCGCGCGAAACCAGACTCAGCACCAGTGAGTGGATGGCAGGGTTGCAGTTCCTCACGGAAGTAGGGCAGATTTGCAGCGATGTGCGACAGGTAAGCTGGATCATTTCGGACTCGGGTTGACAATGCGATTCATGATCATCGACAATTAACCGAATACGACTAGGAATTCATTCTTCTCTCCGACGTCCTCGGTCTCTCCATCCTCGTCGACTCAATAGACCACCCGAAACCCCCCGGCTCGACGGAGGGGACCGTCCTCGGTCCCTTCCACACCCACGAAGCCCGGGAGATGGCCCAGGGTGACGTGATGTCTCACGATCCCAAGGGCGAGCCACTTCTCGTCGTCTGCACGCTCAAGGACACAGAGGGAAAGCCCATCGAGAATGTCAAGATTGATATCTGGGAGACCGACTCGACGGGCCACTACGATGTGCAGTATCCCGACCGCGCCGGTCCTGATGGCCGCTGCGTGATGCGCAGTGACAAGGATGGGATCTTCTGGTTCAAGGCTATAACTCCCGTGCCGTACCCGATCCCCCATGATGGACCGGTGGGCAAGCTGCTGAAGAAGCTGCATCGTCATCCGTACCGTCCGTCGCATATGCATTTTATGTTTGAGAAGGAGGGTTACGATCATCTCATTACGTATGTCGTTTCATGTCTCTCTTACCTTTCAGTCAGTCTGTCTGTGAATTGTACTGACGCGAACACAGTGCTCTGTACCTTCGGAATGACCCCTACGAGACCTCCGACGCCGTCTTTGGCGTCAAGGATTCCCTCGTCGTGGATATCGGCAAGGCAGACACCGAGATTGCTAAGAAATATAATGTTCCCGAGGGTCATGCTCTTTTGAAATATGACTTTGTGCTTGTGTCGGATGAGGAAACGAGCGCTTTGAGGGACAAGAACTCGAAGGATGCCCTTGACAAGCTTGGGCGAAAAGTCAAGATTGTTAATGGTCTGCCGATTCCGGATTTGGACTGATTGTTTCTTTTTTTCGTGTTCTCTATAACGTGGCTGCTTGATGCTGTGCTTGGAATAGCGAGGGCTTCTGACAATATCACGCAAGTATTGGCCTCTGCATGTAGAAAATAATTGGATATCGGAATGAAGAACCTTTGAACACTGCTTGGATGCTTACATTGGGTGAATATTTGCAAGCCGTGAATATACAATGCGCAAGTACCAGAGCTTTCAATAACAGAAAAAGGCAATAACAAGCACCACTCTATCTCGATTGTTCCTTCCAAACGAAATGACTTTGAGTCGACGAGAGGGCCTGGTCCTTCTTTCCCACAACAAAAACCCTTTTGAGGCATCTATTGAAGACAAACTCTCTATCCTGATAATTCCCTTCCCTCTGCCTAGTACGAGCTTATCCAACCCTTCTTTCACCCTCCTGTTCCTGTTCTCCTCACCCAGAAATCCCAGTCATCTTCAATCAAAAGTTCTTCCACTTCATCTGAGGAAAGGAGTCTCATCAACGATTCATCAAGGTACAGTGCAACTTATTTTTCACTTGTGTTGCTGGCAACGAAGGCGTCTCTAACTCTCGAGGTTGTCAAATCAAGGATGACGAATAACGAGAACCACGAGAAGAAGAGGAGAAGGAGGAGGAGAAAGAGGGGCGTAAGTGTCTCA